>CBVK0100020834.1:0-35698 GCA_900067695.1 Picea abies
GCATACGAGATCGGTCTCGGCATTCCTGCTGAACCGCTCTTCCGATCTCACGGGAATGTGTTTTTATTTTGACTGTTGAACAGGGTTCTTAGAGAGACTTTTCGCACTTGTATTATCACAGTGGATAGTTGTGGGTTCTTCAAATACTATTTTGATGTCTTGTAGAGTTTTTTTCATCCATTCCACTTATGTGCAACATTCTGCTGCTGCAATATACTCAGCTTCAGTGCTAGACAGAGAAATTAAGGATTGTTTCTTGTTTATCCAAGCAACCAGTGATTCTCCCAAAAAGAATGCTCCTCCACTCATACTTTTTCTGTCATCTACACTTCCTGCCCAATCAGCATCTGAATAGGATTTTAATGTAAATGAGTCCTTGCTAGGATACCACAAACCAAGATCTATGGTTCCTTTCAAATATCTAAAGATTATTTTTACAGCTTGAACATGACTCTCCTTTGGTTCTTCTTGGAATCTAGCCACCATCCCAACAGCTTGCTTGACATCAAGTCTGGAAGTTGTTACATAGAGAAAACTACCAATCATTGATCTCTAGTGTTTTGTATCTACTGCTTTGGACTCATCATCCTTCCTTAGTTTGCATTCAACTGTCATAGGTGTACTAACAAGTTTGCAATCCTCTAACTAGAATCTCTTAAGCATATCATTAACATATTTAGATTGATGGATAAAAACTCCCTTTTTGGACTGTATTATTTGTAATCCAAGGAAGAAATTTAGTTCACCAACCATAGGCATTTCAAATTATTGTTGCATCATCTTAGCAAAGTCTTCACTCATTTTTATATTATTACTACCAAATATGATATCATCAACATACACTTCCACAATGATCAAGTTATTACCAACAATTTTTCAATAAAGATTGTTGTCTGTTGATCCCCTTTTGAGGCCTTGTTTTTGTAAATAAGTGTCTATCCTTGCATAACATGCTCTGGGTGCTTGTTTTAATCCCTAGAGTGCCTTCTTTAATTTACAAACATAGTCCCTTTTATTGGTTATTTGCAACCCATCTGGTTGCTCAATATAGACTTCCTCTTCTAAATTTCCATTGAGAAATGTTGATTTGACATCCATTTGGTACACTTTAAATTTTCTGTAGCTGGAGAAAGCTAAGAACATCCTAATTGCCTCTAATATGGCTACAAGTGAAAATGTTTCTTCATAGTCTACTCCTTCAACCTGAGCATAACCTTTGCATACTAATCTGGCTTTGTTCCTGATTACTTGCCCATCTTCATTCATTTTATTTTTATATACCCATTTAGTTCCAATGACATTTTTATCTTTTGGTCTAGGAACTAGTTCCCAAGATTGGTTTCTTTCAATTTGATCCAATTATTCATTCATAGCTTTAACCCAGTTCTCATATTTACATGCCTCTTTGATTGAACTTGGCTCAATATGTGACAACAATGCTAATTGTGTTTGATACAGTAGTTGTCTTCTAGTTTGCACTCCATCATTCATATCTCCAATAATCAGTTCTTCGGGATGATTTTTTTGAATAATTCTTGAGGGTGTCTTTGTATCTCTTCTTGGGAATTCTTCTCTTATCTCTCCATATTCACTATGTTCCTCACTTTCACTAGTATCCATGTCATCTTCTTCCCTTTCTTTTTAATTCTCTTCTACTTCTTCTAGTTGTGTGTCAAATGTCTCATTATCATCTTCATATTTGTTTTTAGATATGGTCTCTTGATTTTTGATCCTTATCGTTTTTAGATCATCCACCTTGATATCTTCACTTTCAACAATATCATGTGATCTAAGATTGTAGCATCTATATGCCTTCTTGTTTGAATCATATCCATGAAAAATACCTTCATCAGATCTGGCATCAAATTTTCCAAGACTCTCATCTAGTCTTTTGATGTAGCATTTACTTCCAAAGACTTTGAAGCATTTCACTGATGGAGCTCTTCCAAACCATAGTTCATAAGGAGTTTTATCACTATTAACCCTGAGCTGACCTCTGTTCAATATGTATACAATTGTGCTTACATCTTCCCTCCAATATCCATCTGACAATTTTTCTTCATTGAGCATAGTCCTTGCAACCTCCTGAACTGTTATGTTCTTTCTTTCAGCAATCATGTTTTGTTGAGGTGTTCTGGCAGCAGAGAATTGTCTTTTTATTCCATGAGTTTCACAGAATACATCAAACTCTTTTGAGGTGAATTCACCACCATTGTCTGATCTAAGACATTTAATTTTTGTCTCCCTTTAATTTTCAACAAGGGTTTTAAAGGCTTTGAATTTGTTGAGTGCTTCTGATTTTTCTTTGAGAAAACATATCCAACTCATTCTAGTAAATTCATCAATGAAAAACACAAAGTAATACTCTCCTTGTAGACTCTTGGTTCTCGTAGTTCCACATAGATCAATGTGAACAAGCTCTAAAGGTTTAGAGGTTGTGTATTCTTTTGTTTTGAACCTTACCCTAGTTTGCTTCCCTAGTTGACAGTGTCTACACATAGCATTTGAGGGTTTTATGATTTTTGGCAAGTTTCTTACTGCACCAAGGTTGTTGACTTTCACAATATTGTCAAAGTTAATATGCCCCAACCTCCTATGCCATAGCCAACTTTCATCTACAGATTTTATATGACACTCCTCATCCAATTATGCATCTAGTATATATACATTTTCAGGAGTTCTAGGAGCAGTACCAACTAATTTTCCTATGTCTTATCTCCTAATCTCACATTTTTGGGAATCAAAGATGCATAAGTATCCATGATCACAGGTTTGACTGACACTTAATAAACTAGGCTTCAATTTATCGACCAGTAGTACATTTCTAGCTTTGTCTTTTCCCAAGCTCACAATGCCTTTCCCAAGTATGTTACTTGAGGCATTATCACCAAACGTAACTTTACCTTTTTGTTTCTTTAAGTCTAAAAACTTATCCTTGTTACATGTCATATGTTTCGAGCATCCATTGTCAACATACCAGAGATCCTTTTCATCTTGAGTTTTTAGGGCAATAAGACATTCCCTTTTTGATGTTTTTACTCTCCAAAGTTTCTTCTTCTCTCTAATGAACTTGGGTTGTTCTGAGACTTCCATTAGTATGCAATTAATGGATTTATGTCCATGGTTATGACATCTGAAGCAGTGTAAGTCCCCTTCTTGTAGAGGTTCAAAGGAGTTATAGTTTATGCTCTTAACTCGATTTGTTGCTTGTTTATCCTTAAGGATATAATTCTTAACCTTCAGATGTTTCTTTCTATATGCTCTACAATTTATAGCTTTGTGTCCAAAATTAAAGCATGCAAAGCAATAACCAGAAAAATGTGAGGATACATGTTTTGGTAAAACTTCTTTGGCATTGTCTTGCCTTTTTTTCTGATGGGTGGAGGTAATCTTCTGGAGTTCTAATCATTACTTATCTTCTCTTCATTTTTCTTCTTGAATGTACTGTGAAGAGCATCTGCATAAGATCTTGAGTTAACATGGCTTTCCTTTTGAGAATAACCTATTCCATTTTTATTTCCAGAATCCCTTTGTGTTGTAATAATCTTATCTAATAATTTAGAGTTACTTTCATCTTTTGTTTGAATGATTTTTGCATCCAGTTCCTTTTTCAAATGAACTATTTATGCCTCCATCCTTTCAACAGTTATTTTTTTTCTTCAAGAGACTTTTCCAGACTTTCTTCGATCTTATTTGCTTCTAAGATTTGTTTTTTTAGATTGTTCATAAATTTTTCCATCTCCTTTTCTTCTTGTTCATATTTTTCTTTCTGTTCAACTACAAAACTTTTCAACTGTCTATATCTAGTTTTATATTTTCTTAATTCATGTAAGGCATTGAGAAGTTCTTCCTCCATATTAACTTCTACTTCATCTTCTAACTCCTTCTCATGTTTAATTTTTTCTATCTCATTAGACTCTTCAATACCTAAAAAAAGCACTTCATCATCATCATATTCATCGTTGTCACTAGACTCTGACGACTTGTTGTCTTCTTCTTTTGAGTAGAAATTATTTTTCCCTTTGTAGAACTCTTTCTTGTAGTTTGGTTTTTCCTTCTTCTGGTATTGTTTGTTTTTGTTTTCTTTCTCTTCAGGGTCCTCCTCGGGATAGGGACTCTTGGATGCAAAATGACCAACTTTGCCACAATTAAAACATTTGAAAGGAAGCTTTCCTTTGTACTCCCTGATCCTTTCTGAAGTTTTCTAATGAATTTGGCTTCCTCCACATCAGATTCTTCATGATGATAGGATTGAGGCTTTTGCTTCTGATTTATCTTTGTCTTGGATGCTTTGAAATTTGTTTCGTCTTTTGTTGATTTATTATTTCTTGTTCTCATTTCATATGCTGTAAAAATCCCATGGAGTTGGTCAACTGTGAGTGAGCTTAAATCAGATCTATAATCAATTGAGGAAATCTTTGCATCGTATCTCATCAGTAATGACCTTAGTATTTTTTGCACAATCGGTTTATCTGTAACTTCTTCTCATGTTGCTCCAATTGAGTTGACCACTTCATCTACCCTGTGAAAGTATTCAACAATATTTTCTTCTTATTTCATTTTCAGGTTTTCAAATTGATTTCTATAGGTCTGTAGTTTGGCTTCTTTGACTTTGTCATCTCCTTGGTATACAGCCTCCAATTTGTCCCATATTTTTTTGTTCGATTTGCAATGCATAACTTTCACACATATAGAGTTAGTCAACCCAGCTAGAATTCCATACTGCTCTTGAGTTATCATTACAAATTTTCTTTCCTCCAGAGTCTTTGGGTGGAGTAGTCGGTGCAATGTAATCGTCTACAATAGATTTCCAGATTTCAAAACCAAGCGCCAACAATAAGTTTTTCATTCTTATTTTCCACAAAGAATAGCCTTGTCCATTGAACAATGGTGCTTTGTTGTTAGACATTCCTTCTTGTTGATCCATATTCAAGATCTACCTTCAAGTTTGTTAGACTGTGCTGAAGGAAACTACTCTGATATCAATTGAAGGCTATCCTGTCACTAAGAGGGGGGGGTGAATCAGTGACACAACAATTATATCAATTTTAAATTTATTAATGCAAACATAATTTTAACACAGTATTTTATCGTGGAACCCAAATGGGAAAACCAAAACTCTTTTCTATTAACTGAAAATTTTGTTTTACATGTTACATATAAGGAAGATGTACTTTCTCTTTTATCAGCACCAACTAATCAGGATGCACCCACACCTTGGTTTACCAGCACCAACTGTTAGGAGGATACGACCCCCTGTTTAGTCAGTTACAACTAACAAGGAAGCACCAACTCCCTCTACAGGCGCCAACCTGCCCTTGCACCACCCAACCACCCTTAATGCATAGGTATTAGCTTTTCTTCATGGAATCTGCTTCAGTTTTTTATCTTCTAATCTGGACTGTAGAGACACCTTCTTCTCACCACTTTTTCTCGTTTATATACTCTTCAAACGGGTGTGAAATTCAAAACATCGTGTCCCTTTATTTGAACCATTGTACCTTTTCATTTAAAATGATAATTAAACTCTAATTAATATCATTTTTTCCTTTTTATTCTTTATTCATATTTTCATGATTTATTCTCTTTTAATCATGACTGTGTATCGGTTCATTTTTGTCATGAGTTGATCACAGACATGGATCGACTCATTAGATCGCACTCATGTTACTGTTGCATTCTCGGTTCACCAACATATCATATTCGATCATTTATCGATTCTCTTTATTGTTCTAGTGTAACTCTCTCTCAAATGAAATCTGTATGACGCGCTCCCTTCAAACCATTTCATATGATCGTGCCATACAGAACCACTGGCTTTAGCAACTATAGCGGTATCCCTTTAAAAATCTTAAAGTATATGACCAACAGCGTTGACCTCGCGCTTAGGAAATACGAGCTCCTGAGCGTTTATCGTTCCAACGGTCATGATTCAATTTCCTAACGAGATGGACAGCTGACGAAATTTTGACACTTTTCCCTTCGATTCATCGTGACTTTCAATATTACAAAACTCACGATAACGAAATCGCCGAAACAATCGGACGGCTCACATTACATCTCTGAACCAGATCAATGGTTATTGTTTAATCCTTACACTATCCTTCCACTGTTGTAGATTGACGGCTATGACTTAATCATGCATTGAGATGGATGGTTGTCGTAATTTTGGGATTCTTATTGTGATGTAACTTGCTGACGTCTCTTGTTGATGTGTCACGGGCCTATTAGCTGCCACGTGTCATTCATATTCGTGATTTTCACATACCTGAAATGATGTATCAACTTGACACTTGTCAGTGTCTTACCATGCCATGTGTCCTTGTTGACGTGGTTCACTGACCCACGGCCCTGATCCAACAGTCCTCGTTGTGTACTCCAAATTGACGGTCCTTATCTTATCGTGATTTCGCATTTCGGCATTCTTGTGATGAAGGGTCTCAACACTCCATGTCACGATCACCGAAATAGAGCTTGGTTGCACTAGCTTCTTCCCTTCTCGTGACCATTGGTGGTGACCAGGCACTTTTCCACAAAGTGCTTCACAATTCTGCATTTTGGGGATTCTGTCGTGAGTATCCTTAACTCCTCCAACTCCTGGTATCTGAAATGTCAAAATGGAGGCTAGAAACACTAGCTCCTTCCTTAACCTCATCCTTCGACTATGTGACCATTATTTGTGACCAGGGGACAAGCCAAAGGAGTGCGTTGTGATTTCGCATATCGCGAACTCCTGATATGAGTTTCCTCACTCAAAGACCACGAAACTCTGAAAATGCTTCATGATAGATCAACGATCCATAGCCTCGATGAATCCGATGGCTGACAGGGTTTCGGCACTTTGAAATCACAGCCTCTTTACCTCATTTATCCTATCCTTCCACTTTGAGATGATATGATGGCTGACAAGAATCAGGTTTAATCCAACGACTGCTGATACTTCTCACAATTTCCTGTGCAATGGTCGACTTCTTAAAATTTTCAAGGAACCCGATGATACATATGCAATGCACTTCTTCCTACTGAGCTTTGATCCTCATTCGCTAACCCTCCTGAGATTTTATCATTGGATTGTTGATCCTATCATGATCAACAATAGACATGAAATACTTATGTACTTCTGAGTTTTCATTGTCTATCTCTCCACACAGTTGACATCTTCTGTTGAATGATATACCTGTTGACATCAATGACAATCTCAATTGATGTACTTCATCATTACAAATCATCACTTCGACTGTTGATATCAATGAAAATATTTCCAACACTGAATACTCTTCAAGCTCAGCAAGGAGTGCTTCAGCGAAAGTCTCCAAGAGGGCACTTGCATCTCTTCGATGGACAAAAGGGACAGAGACCTTTGAGGTCTGAGCAGTTGAAGCTCAAGGGGACAGAGTTCTTGAACACTCTGGAGGAATACTTGTGCAAGGAGTGCACCAGGCCAACACTCAGACGAAGTGTTGAAGACAGCCAGTTGAAGGTCGGTCGAGCACAAGGAGTGTGCAGGGACGCGAATTGTTTCAAGTTCGTAAGCTTAGGAGGAATAGTACCTTTGCGTACAAGGTTCTTGTAGAAAGAAACAGAAGGTCAAGACACTTTGATTTCCAAGCCAATGACAAGCTTAGGAGAGGTAGCATGAAGCTCCACGCAGAGTGCAAGGAAGGTGTTAGGGCCGAGGCTGAGTTTTGTTGCCAAAGATCAGGAGAGACAGCATCTTTAGAGCGCAGAAGAGACCCAAAGTTGCAGGGCTCGCAGGAGACAAATTGAAGGCCAGAGACCTTCAAAGCGTCGAAATCTTCCAAGTCTAGGAAGAAAGGCGCCAAAGCTCAGGAGGAGGAGCACAGCAGCCATCGGATAAGCTGAAGAGGAAGAAATATGGACCGTTGACTCTCATGTCCAGACATCCAGAAGAGTCTGAAGGAGGAAACATATCTCAGTTGTAGGATCTGGGATCGCATGGGCCAACAATCATTGGACCCAGGGAATGTGCACAAGGTTTAACCTCATTGGAGTTGCATAGGAGAGTGGATATTGCGAAACGCAAAGACTTGAAACCATCGGGACCATCCATCGTCAGAGGAAAGGTGGCAGCAGATCAGCATTTCGCTGACTCGTAGGAGGGAAAGGTGAAAGGGTATAATCGTGAGAACTCACGAGGCCTGAGTTCATGATTTTTTAGTGGCTGTCAGATCCAGAGGAGCGTGAGCCGTTGATTTGATGCTCTAAAATATCGGCATTTCGGGAAATCGGGGATCGGAAGCAGGGAGGCGAGTGACCCTCCAACTTCGCGAAACACTAAGTCCCAATACGTGAAACCATGACGTGCTTGAGAGTTGAGCCTCAATTCATGACCAGAGGTCACGTCGATGAAAGTTAAGGAATGGATCTAGCAAGTGCTAGGCCCCTGTCAGAATTTCTGAGATCAAAGGATTCGGGGTGACTTGTAGCAGAAGTCACGAAATCGAGAAACGCGAAGTGCCTTTTGGTTAGGCTTATGGTCACGAGTAGGGGGTCTACAGCAAGATGGATGGATGGATGTGTTTGAGACCATTACATGAAGAACATCTTAGTTAATACCTCCTTAACTAAGAGGGAGTGTTGGTGTTTTGGTAGTTGTGGGAGGTATTAACCTCCAAGTGTAACCTTTGTACTTAGAATAGAATATTCTGAAAGTAAGAGAACCATTAAACAGATGTGTGGAAACCCTAGAAGAGAATTCATCTCAAGGATAATAATAATAAAGAAATATAAAACCCCATAAAGAGAAGTCGACCTACCAGAAAAATTCAAAGTAAATTAGATTTGACAGAAAGATAGGTCGGCCCTATGGGAAAATTTCACTGGAAGAATAAGTATAAATAAGGTGGCACCTTAGCTCATTTGTACACTTACACACACACACTCAGCAGAAGGAGGGTGCAAGTTTGAGGAGAGGTATGTGCAGCAGCCGTAGTTGCAGCAGAAGGAGGTGCAAGTCTAGAGAGGGTGGTGCAGCATTTGTTGTGGTGTAAACTCAGTCTTTCTGGTATCTCTTTGTTGTGATTCTCTTGGTAAAGGTACGCTTCTATTAGTAGAAGTATGTTCTCTTGGTATAGTGTTGTTGCTGCAACAATAGTGTTTCTGGTTAGGGTTTATCTATTGGTTCTAGTCTGGACTTTTCGGAATCATTCTATCTAAGAAAATGTTAGTATGCTCAAGGCTAGCATAGTGAATTCTTGTGGTTGGGTGACAACGATGTGACATTTTCTATGGTTAAACGTGCATACCAAAATTTTAACATCTTGTGCCAGTTTTGTGGTGCTACTCAGTTGTCTACCCTCGCTAGTGTTTGATAAGAAGAAGAGATAAGTATTTGTTATCAGGGTTTCTTCATTGTTGATTTTCTCTTGTGAATAGATCTTTTTCATGGTTGTATGGGAATATTCCCTCTAAGAAAAGTTGGTAGCAATATGGCATCAAAACATATCGTCATATTTGTTCTTGGTATTCTTCTTTCATAGACAATATCACAATATCCATGAGCCTCATTTAGCTATATTGATGATCCATCTCCACCACCATGTGTCTAACACCTTGGGGCATTCTTGTCCCATGACAAGAATCATGACCTCATCGTTGCCACATTCACCCCATAGTTGATCCTCTCATAGTATCACTTTGTAAATACATTTAGCTCGATGCTATCGGACACGTGTGTCTAGAACCCTAGGTCGTTCTTGTCCCATGACAAGAATTATCACCACATCAGAGCCACAAACACCTCATGGTGATCCTCTCATAGGATCACTCCATGAATGAATTCACCTCGATGCTATCAGACATGTGAAATTGCACCTCAATCACCTTGAGTCTTTAGTTCGTTGAAGACTACGTCGAGGCACATCTACTCTGAATGTAGATGTTTCCTATCTCCCCTACCCTACAGCCCAGTTCCTATGGAGATAGAATCATCTCGATGCTTATTGGGGCCACTCACCTACTCGTGAGAATTTAAAGGCCCGATATAATTCACACATAGGAGATCTAGCAGCAACTTGAATCTTCAGTCCGTCGAAGATTACATATGGGCCTATTCCCACTTGATCAAGTTTGTCTGATCAATCTTGGAATATAAGCACGATGTTGCAATAATAAACACTCCCCCAGGGAAACATTTACATTCCTGCCAAACTTGTCCCAAATAGAGGCTTAGTGCAAATGTCAACTATATTCTCATCTGTGGATATGTGATGGAGCCTCACTGCTCCTTCATGCACCATGTCTCTTATGAAGTCCTACAAGATCTTTGAAAATCCACCCTTCTTCATATCTTGCGTCACTGGCTATGATATATGACTGAGTGCTATAGATATGTGCTTCCCTTCTTGTCTAGATATCGTGCTCGATCCCAAGTTGAAGTAGCAACCCAAGTGCTATATCTATCTTCTACAATCCAAAACTTGTATATCCCGACAGCCATACTTCATCATTGGAGACCAATCATATATATCTGTAAAAAATAGGTACCTACATGATGTGTTGTAACCCAATAATACGGTCATGGCTCAACCATAAAATGGCGCAAGGTTCTCTATGAAAAGAAAATGTCTATCATGTCACACAACTTCCTTAGATGTGTCATCATAGGTGTGGTCATGGACTTCATGTCAATCATGCTAAAACTCTTTAGTCTCCTCACCAAAGATCTCATATGGCGCTAGCCACGCTTGCAATCCCAATATATCTGGTCAATATCATTCATCTCAAACTCTGAAATCAACTCCCTCTACTTGAGAGAATCCTCGGACCACGCTTCTATCTGTTTGTTGATGGGCGTAAGTGGAACACTGTCAACTGGGAGAATAGATCTGGACCGGGGTTATCTGGATCGGGGTTGTCTAATTAAACCAATTTGTTTGGTGTAATCTATTGTGACGGGTTTAATGGCTCTGTTAGCCAACTAGGGTCCTAAAACAAAGAAAAGAAATAAACTACTCTAAAACTAAAACTATAATACTATATACTTTAATCTAATTATTTACAAGTATTTCTAGAAATATAAATATGTGATTATAAACAGAGTATTTACAAATTGCAAGTTTTTGGTGAATGCCTTGCGAAATCAATGTTTGGTAATTGTTTTTGAAAGTAGATAAAGAAAGCACATATTTTTATATTTTCTGTTTTATAATCTAAGATCTAAGAACATAAAAAAAAAAACACTAATAAAACATTATTTGAAACAAGGATAGAGTAATGGTCATAGCCAATTTAAACTATCTTGTTTCGCTAATAAATAAACTAATAACAGAAATTAAATGTGAATAAATCTAACCTGAGATTAGTTTCATACTATGTCTATGTCTCTGTGTGATCCAAACCTCCAGCTATTTTGCCTTTGAGAGAAATCTATGACAGGCTTGTACTAATGTCTCCTGAATAAACTCAAGGTGTTTAATGCCAGCTAGGATATAAGAACAAAGTAGAAAAAATGTAGATCCAGTGACCCTGTGATTATGAATGATTACAGTAAAAGAAAATTCAATGTGAAACATTCATTGGATACATCAACTAAACATCAAGCATAAATCATGATATTAAAGTTGAAATAACGATCACATATATAATATATGAAACAGCAAGTTATAGACAAAATTTTAAAGCACTGAATAAGATGAAACATCACATGCTAATGAGACTAAAGTTGCATAACATATCAATATTTCATAATATAAAAAAGAAAAACATAAATGGAACAGTGTCACCCTGGTCTAAAGCCGAAATGTGAACCACGTGTCCATAAAGTCTTGGGAATTTACATGTCCATAAAGCATTCCAGCAAAAGATGTCTTTCACTAACAAAGTGAACAGTACTTAAAGTAGCCTAGGATCACATACTCATATCTCACAGGATAGAGTTGGATATCCCAAAATCAAGTAATATTACAAACATAGTGGGTTGGGAACCACTTATAACAGAGTTGGTTTTATTCAAAGATAAATCAAAGCTTTTATAAAACAAAAAGAAGGAGAAACTGCTAATCATTTAGATGAATAATTGAAAATATTTCCTCTAGATAATCAGCAACAGAATCTCCCATTTCCTGAGAAAAGCAAAACAAATTTGATAAATTAGAACAAAGAATCACTAATAACTATTTTTTTATTAAAAGAGACTTGGATACAGAATCGGAGATTTTGTAGCCAGTCTTAATTTTAGTAAATGAAATCAAAACATCAAATCTACTTATTTCGAATTAGATAACAGAAATAAACTGAAAATAAAACAAAAAAATTTGCCATTAAAAGTTAACTAAAGAGGGCTCAGAAAATTCAGAGTTTATTATTGCCTTGACACTAGTTGCATTCTTGATGACTATGTTTCTGGATGTCTTGATACGTTTATTCTTCCTCTCTGCATTCGCCTTGAGATCAAAGTTTTCTTGCTTTAACAACACATTTTGAGCATTAAGAGTTTTAATTTGGGCCTGTAAGAGAGGAACGTCGATGTAATAACGCTCAACCCAATTCAAACAGTCATCACAGTGAACAGGGGAGGTGGTAGGTCGATGAAGGACACAGTCAACCACGGGTGCATCAGTATTATCTGTTGTTTTCTTCAAATCTTGCCTAATACCGGAAAACCCTTCTTTGCCTTTAAGGCATGGTGGAAAATTTGTCACGAAATCATAAGGTTCAATAGGAAGGGTAACTTCCCTGCTGGAACCCTGCAATTCTGGATCTTCCCAAACTAGAAAATCCTTTATCTCAAGATCTGAACCCTCATTGATTTCGATCGGATCGATCGAGCTCAGATGAGTATCATTTCGGTTCCTTAATTTCCTAGAGATTAGGTGACCTACTTTCTTCTTCTTGAAAGCCAAATCTGTGAACTGAGGTTTTGTTCCTTTACAAAGTTTCATGGCATTCAATTTAACAATAACATTCAAGCTAGCATCATCCACAAGCACAAGAGGGTCATTTCCATTCAATTCATCAGTCTTTTTCTCTAGAAATCTGGCAAGTGAAAGCTTACATGGCGATCCTTTGACTAGAGGGGTTTTATCAGTAAACTCTGGTCCACTCATTGAATTATCGAACTGGTCTTCAACCACTAGATTTTCTAAGTTAGGGTTTGTTGTTAAAAGAGGGTTTGTTGTAGGATCAGCCTGGGTGAAACCATTCCTCATTAAAAATACTTCCCAACTGTCACCTATGGTCTTCAAGTGGTACATCAACAATAGCTTAACGAATCTGTGATGGAACAGGCTTGAATCGACACTCTGTCATTTATATCGTTTGGACATATTATAGAGACTTATCAACAAGTAAAAGGGCATATCTAACTCAAAACCTATAAAATTCATGAGCAAACAGATATGGTAGAGGAATACCAGTCTGTATCGACCTTTGCATGTCACAAATTGCTTGAGAATTAACAATAAACTATGTCATCTAGGTTTTACTAGGGAGATAGGAATACCTTTTACACAACAGTTGATATTTTGGGATGTCATAAATAGATTCTACGAGACTTATTCAATTCGGTCATTTTTGAACCACCTTTCACCCTTTGATGGAAGCCCTATTTCTGTTCTTACGAACTCCTCAGTCAATTCTAATTGTGTGTCTCTGATTTTAGATCTGCAACCAACGAAGGTTTGCGTGAAGGCTTTTGGAACCTGAAGATTATAACCCTCAGATTTCTTAAGGAATATATCTCATCCATGAATTTTTAGGTCCTCAATCGCATCATCGTGAGAAAGTAAGGCCTGGCATCCGTTCGACTCCAATCAAACAACAGGTGCCATCACCACTATAACCAGAATGCAACCGAGATTACTCTGAATAGTTTTAGGTTCGAAACGTGCGAGCAGCAGAAACAAGTTCGAATGGAGAGTAGAAGCATGAAAATAGCAGAGCTTGAGGGTCATCATAACTCAAAAAATAGGAATGAAAACCAGAAGGTTCATCGTATCCCCTACCATCTCTTGTGATGAGTGTCATAACTACATAGTACCAAAACCCTATGGAAGTAATGAATAGCTCATTAATATGTTAAGCTAGCAAGGTGAGGTGAGGATGCGAGTACAGCAGGTCTGTATTCATTTGTATGACTGTTGGTACGACCATTGAATTCGCGAGAGGACTATCAAAAATATCATGGGCTCTTCACAAATCAAAAATAAACTATCAAACCATATAACAACCATATTAAAACCAAAACATAGAAAATAGGTTACTCAACCATTAGATTTGGATTTCAATTAAATATGGGTGACCTTTAAAAATATGTTTCTAAGGCACAAAAAATTATAACACCAAGCTAAGTTTTATGTTTAATTCATGCTTACAGTCATGAATTAAACATAAAACAAAAACGAAAAATGCAAACAATAAGAAATTAATAAGGGTAGATTTTAATCAAGTAGTCATCTCAAAACTCTCAAAAATGTTTACAAAATTGAGGTGATGGCAGCTATAGAAAAATGAAATTTCTTCTGATCATGTTATCAAAATCATGTGTGGCTGTCAACAATGGCGACATACTAGATGAAGCAATTATCTCTGCATCACTAGAAAATTCATGTTAGGATGAATCAGAAAGAATGAAAAAATAAGAAACAGTTGACAACAAGTCAAGCATTCCGACCAAAACTCAAAAAATAACATTGTCTAGCGTCAAATGTGTTTCTGTCAAAATGCAATTTGTTATCAAGTTTTGATTACGAGTGAAACTATGTTTAGGCAACCAACTCCGATATTGTTGATAGGGCCACTACTTCCAACAGGCGTACATAGCCTCGGCAAGGATGTAATTTAACCCACTCTAACACCTCTATCATGTCCAAGAGTCGTCCACCATGATAAAGAACATCTTTATTTTCTATCAATTCCAAAAAGACATACCTAATAATTTTCTTAAACCCGACATTGCTTCGTTGCTCGCAGGCCTGTTCAGTACCATAATGAAGTTGCCTTGGCATCATGCATGCATTTACCCACTGCCAGAAAACCTGTTCAGTGTCTCAGTAGGATTACAGACACTTCCCACACCTTGCAATGCTTTCAACTCTCTAGAATTTGTTTACAATTTCACAGAAACTTTATGATATTCAAGAGAGTGGGGTGATGCTGAAAATTTCAGATTTCGAAAACAAAACTTGACCTTTTCCAACTTATTTTCTCGTTTGACAACCTTCATCATGATCTTAACACTTAGACTTTTGTTAAGAAACCATCTTGAGGACAGGAAGGTATGATTGAGTTGTTCCTTAAAAACAGGGACAGCGTTAAGAGTTGTATTTATGATAATCGTGTCTTCTCGTAATTTTAAAGAGAAACCAGGAACATTATTTTGAACAGAAATTTTCTTATGTTGATCTGAGTTTTAGCATTATAGAACTGGTGCTTTTAAACGTCATTGACTGTTGTTTTGGATAATATTTATGATTTTCCTTCCATAAACGAAATGATGACTCAGACATAATTTATTCATAAACAAATCAAAAACACACAAAATGAAAAGAACCAAAATAAAATAAAATAAAACAGAAAAGAAAATTAAACAAAACATATGTACAAACAGGTAGATCTGGAATCATCAGGTGAAATATCTGTTGAGAGCTTGTCCATTCACTGGGAAAGTGTCTGGTTGTCCCTCCAAATTCTGCAGACGGAAAGAGCTGGGACATAATTTTTCAAAAATTACAAATGGTCCCAACCACATACTCTGGAACTTGGTGCATTCTCCCTTTCCCTCGTGAGATTTGTCCCACTTGAGAACCAAGTCACCGACATCGAAATTCCTATCTGAAGAAGAATTTGAATCAAACCAGCTTTTTACAATTTGTTGATGTTGATCCAATTTCTGCTTTTCTTGTGTTCTTACTTCCTCCAATTTTAACAAGGCATTTATTCGATTCTCTAGAGGAGGGCACTCCTCTTCTTGAACTTTATGTGACAGTTTCAGTGAGGGAATTAAAACATGCGGAGGGAGAATTGCTTCTCTTCCATAGACGAGAAAGAAAGCGGAATTACCAATGGAGGTTTTTGGTGTCACCCTATCAGCCCAAAGTGCATTATATAGTGCATTGTGTCAGTTCTTATGATTTTATGAAATTGTCCTCTTAATGATCTTGATTAAATTTTTGTTTGTTGATTCTGCTAAACCATTTCCTTGAGGGTAGTAGCTGGCAGAATATTTCAATTTAATACCTTTTTCCAAGGCAAAGACGTTCATATCAAGGGATGAAAATTAAGAGGCGTTATCAAAGACCAAACATCCGGGAATGTTGAATCGAGTGATAATATGAGAGTTAAGGAAAGATACTACATGATTCGTGTTTACCACTTTCAAAGGTGAAAGTTCGGACCATCTAGTAAAATAATTTGTTGTTGTAATGATATACTTGTTTTGTTGTGAAGAAGAAGGATTAATTGGTCCTATGATGTCAAGACCCCATTGTTGAAAAGGGGAATCTACAGTGACAGGTTGCAAAGGGAATGCTACCTTTTTCACCCGTCCTGTAGCCTTCAGGCAGATTATGCATTTACGACACAGCATATGGGCATCTTTAAACAAAGTGGGCCGATATTATTCATCTCTTAGCACTTTGTGAGCAGTGGTATCTCCACTGAAGTGGCCACCGGCTTCACCTGCATGAATTTCATATAGTACTTTCTCCAACTCTTCTTTTTCTAAACAACGCATAAGAACACCATCAAAATTATTTCAAAATAATACATCATTTATTAGCTGGAAAGATGTAGATTTTAGCCTTAGTGCTCTTATGTTTTTAGGATGAAGATAGCGAGGAGCGGATCCATGCATCAAATAAAATTTAATATTCTCATACCAAGAATTGGCAGCAACTTGTGCACAGCTGATTTGTTTTTTGTTATATTGATTTACAATTGAGGCGTTAATTTGACTTTCATGCTCTTCAATTGAATCAGCCACTAGTTTACATAGGCCTTGACCTCTAACAATTTGTACAGGGGTTATTTCGAGGTCATATTCTTGTAATGACATCATCCAATTTTCCCTTTTCTCACCCAGTTCTTTTTGTACTAACAGGTTTCTTACAGCTGGGTAAGGAAAGATAACCTTGGTTCTGGATTTCAGCGGGTATGATTGAAAGTGTTTCACTGCTTTAAAAATAGCATATGCATGTTGATCTACTGCTGAGTAATCAATATTTTCTCCTTTGAAAGTTGAGCTCATGAAGGCAATGGGTATCTCATTTCTTTCAGCGTTTTTCTGTGTTAACACAGTAGCATAAGATCGGTCAAAAGCAAAGGTGTAAAGAGTGAAATCCTGAGAAACATTGGGACTCATCAAGGAAGGAGCTTCTACTATTGTTTTTCTAATGTATTCAAAAGCTTGACTTTCTTGCAGGCCCCAACAGTACAGAACATTCTTTTTAATTAAATTTTGTAATGGTCTTACCATTTCCGAGAAATTTGGGACAAACCTTCTGACGAAATTAATCTTGCCCAAAAAGGATTGGATGGTTTTTTTGGAAGAGGGAGGGGAGAGTTTGTCAATAGCTTGGGTTCTTTCAGGATCAATAAGAATTTTGTTCTTAGACACTATAAACCCAATAAGTTTACCTTGATCTACTGCAAAGACTGATTTCTTAGGGTTGAGAGATATACCGAACTTGCGGCATCGTTCCAGAACATCCCTGAGCTGAGACAAGTGATCTTTCTTGTGTTTAGAGAAGATGGTGACATCATCAAGATAGACCACAACTGATTGGTTTATGAGGCCACAGAAAGCAATATACATTGCTCTCTAGAAAGTAGCACTGGCATTTATCAATCCAAAAGGCATTTTCTTGTAGGCATAAGTGCCCTGTGGGGTGCGAAAGGTGGTTTTAAGTTGATCTGAGGGAGACATGAGAACCTGGTTGTATCCTGAAAATCCATCTAGCAAAGATAGTCTTTCAGAACCAAACAACTGCTGTAAAATTTGCTCCATTGGAGGAACAGGGTAGTTATTTTTATCGGATGCTCGGTTCAGGTTCTGAAAATTGACACAAAGTCTAATTTCACCAATTTTCTTCCTTACAAGGACTAGGTTAGACACCCATTGTGTGTGCTTTACTGGGAAAATTATCTTCGCAGTTAGCAATTTATTTAGTTCTTTTTTAACAGTGGGTTTCAATTTAGGGTGCATCTTTCTCAATTTCTGTTGAAAAGGCTGAGTCTAGGATTTCATGGGGATGACATGTTGTATGATATTAGGGTCGAATGTTTTCAAATCATCATACGTCCAGGAAAAAACGTCTTTAAATTATTTAAACAATTTTATAAAAGCAAATTGTTCTTTCTCGGAGCATCCCGTTCCTAGATTAATATTTTGGGGATTGTCCTTTGTTCCTAAATTAAATGTCTCATAAATCAAAGAAGAACTGTTTGTTTTACAATTAATTGACCCTCTAAATTTATCATGAAAGTCATAAAATTTCTCTAGTATTACAACAAATCTGGGGATAGAGTTTACCAAATTAGATGTTGATTCGGGAGATCTGGGATCTGATATTACCGTGAAGTTGCAGAGGTTCTCATCGTGAGTGCCTTCATCAAAGACTGAACCTTGGAAGGTGTCTTCCATATGCAGGAAGTTGATGATTTGTTCATCATCATCGAACACTCTCCAATTGGTGATGTTATCTGGGATAGATGGCCTGAACAACAATTCAATCGAAAACGCATTAGGAGAAAGGCCTTCTGTGGGCAATAGTTTAGAAGTAACAAATTGGCCAATAAATCGGCCTTTGAATTACTTAGTCTAAGAATGGAATTTATGTTAAATGCTGAAAAATTTTGCATCAAACTCCATACCTCAGTTTGGTAGCTTTTTAGATGTGGTGATAAGCAATGTATGGAGTTTCTTACCTGCCTAACGACGATTTTTGAATCACTAAATACCATTAAATTCCACACGTCCATATCCAAAGATTTCCTAAGTCCTTGTAGAAGTTCTTCGTACTCGGTGGTGTTATTAGTGCACTCAAACTCTAGTCGGCAACCAATAAAAGTCTTATTACCTGCAGGATTGATGAGTACATAACCTGCACCTGCTCCTTCTTTGGATTTGGATCCATCAAAGTACAACGACCAGATTTGGGCTTCGTCAGCAGTGCTCGGCATACTTGGAAAAGTCGATGTTTGAGTATAGGTCATAACTTTCGATTGTTGCCCAGGATCAGTAACAGAAGATATTTCAATCATGAAATTACCAAATAAGGTATTCATTCCCTGCGTTTCAAATGAGTTTGATGATGTAATGAAAGGTTCATTTGTATCATTTAGATATGTTACAATATGCTTCAGATAACGTTTTATATTTATCCTGATTCTATTGGGCTGTCCATTTTCTGGCAGCCACAAATGAGACCAATCTGTAGCAAAGTAACCATGTAGCTACTCGGACCAGTCCCTGATTAAAAAAAAACCATAGACTTCACGGATATCCACAACGATAATGTCAATTATCTGATGAACCTTAGGATTGGAAGATAATCTAACCAGAACATTCTTTAGCTCACCAATTACCTTAACGTTTGTTCGATCAAGCTGAATGATTTTGAGATCAAAAGGTTTAACTTCTGCATTAATTTTTTGAAAAACAGATAGAGGCATCGCGTTCGATGATGCACCAGAATCGACCATGGAGTTATGTACATTCCTATTGAAAATTTCAAAGGTTAATAAAAAAGGCGAGACATTTTTCTGGGTGTTAACAGCAGAATTCTCTTGATTTTTAGTTGTTGTCCCTAAAGAAGTTTTATCTACATTTGCTACAATTTTTCCAGATAGATCCCTTTTATCTGGAAGTTCAGATGTCATTTTAGTTGGGATATTTTTGGTTGTTTTTTAACCAATTATGCATTTTTCTTGCTGCTAGGATCGTTTTTTTTACTGTTTTCAGCGATACTTTGAAGCATTTTCTGCAAAAAAAGGGGAAATTTTAGGAGCTCAAAAACAAAAATATTAGCCCTCAGTTTTTTTAGATCTTCAATTAAATCATATTCTAAAGCAGGGGTTGCTAAACTTTGTTTAATTTCAGTTTTCTTTGACTGTTTTGGGAACACATTATTACTCACTTCAGAAGAAGGTTTGTTTTATGTTTTTCTTCTTGTATTGTAGGGGTGAACATTTTCAAAATTTGCTTGGAAGATACTGTCCGAGAAGTGACCGAAGATGTTGGGAGATGATTCCTCCTCTTCCGGTACTTCTTTCTCAACTACATCTTCAGAACTTTCAGGAGGGACAGAAGCAAAATTATTATGTGCTTCTAAGATGGTTTGCAAAGCGTACTGCAAGCTTTCAAAATTTAGACTTTCAGTGGTCGGGTTTCGCCCGTTGGGTGGAAAAGGATTTATGAAAGGAGGTTTAAAACTTCCTTTGCTTGTGGATGCCTTTTCGGTTGATCTCTTCAAGTCAAGGACTTGGTTGGACAGTTTTTGGAAAGCTTTTTGTAAGCTTTCTAAGTCTAAAATTTCTGGTTGATTTTTAGTTTGAGGAGGCCTAGTAAGGATTTCTATTTTCTTTTTAGAGGATAAAGTTGTTTCAGCTTCACTATTGAGGTTGTCTTTTAAGCTTAATATATCCTTTTCAATTTGGCTTGCTTCGTCAAAGGCTTCTAACAGTGTGTTATTTTTAGACCTTTTGACCCAAATTGCTATGTTATTATGCAGATCCTTAGTGTAATATGTGACAATTAGGCTTTCAGCGGGCATTGAATCTGCAGGGATTTTATTTTTTAACGTAAGAAATATTTGGTTAAAATATTTCACTTTTTCCTTAGGATTCATTTTTAAGCTGGAGAGTTCCATAATCAAGACTTCTGGAGATTTATCATCCCCGATTTTTTCCAAAAAACAAGTTTCAGACTTGTCCCAAGAAACAATGGTTTGGGGTTGTTGAGAAAAATACCATGTGGACACATTTCCCTCAAAAGTATAAGGAAATAATCCGCATACTACGTCCTCGTGTTCAACACTCCGGAGTCTAATGGCCAACATAAATTTTTTGATGTGATCTTCAGCAGATTGTTTGGAATCTGGATCAAATTTGGGTAACCATTTCTCCATATTTTTTGGTAATGGGTGTTGAGGTCCGGGTACAGCCACGGCATCTTGATCAAGCCAATCTCTGGTGGGATTGTTTTGATTTTCCATGGGCATTGGTGGTGTCGAAGGTTGTGATGGTCTTGATGAGGAGTTGCCTTCGTATGAAGAATATCCTCCTAAACAGGATGGAGATGACTCAGGTGGGGAAGGTGGAATACCAGATCCCCCAGCTCCAAGGATAGGTTTTTCGGTAGGATTGGTAGTATGTTCACCTAATGGTTTTTGGAGCAGACCAGTGCCTTGAAGTTGTTCTTAGATATCGGAGAAATCAAGGGGTTGATTAAGAGGCCTACCAGGTTGTCTGATACGGGATAAGGCACTATGTGTTCTTATGAGTGACTCACAAACAATTTCTTGGACATCGGCCCCTTGAGGAACTGATGTCACTGGTTCAATGGGAATCTTAGGGTTATCGTTTGAGGTAGTTGTTGTTTCAAATGTAACGTCGTTGTCTGAGTGACTACGTGTTACGACAAGGGAGCGAGTGTGTGGGGGGGGAGTCTTGTGACTTCCACGTGCCATCAATTGAATTCAGGCCCTCCTTCTAGTGCCATTTGTTGACGGGCGTAAGTGACACACCGTCAACTAGGAGAATAGATCCAGACTGGGGTTGTCTAATTAACCCAAGTCGTTTGGTGTAATCTATTCTGACGGGTTTAATGGCTCCATTAGCCAACTAGGGTCCTAAAACAAAGAAAAGAAATAAACTACTCTAAAACTAAAACTATAATACTATATACTTTAATCTAATTACTAACAAGTATTTCCAGAAATATAAATATGTGATTATAAATAGAGTATTTACAAATTGCAAGTTTTTGGTGAATGCCTTGCGAAATCAATGTTTGGTAATTGTTTTTGAAAGTAGATGAAGAAAGCACATATTTTTATATTTTTTGTTTTATAATCTAAGATCTATGAACTTAAAAAAAATACTAATAAAACACGATTTGAAATAAGGATAGAGTAATGGTCATAGCCAATTTAAACTGTCTTGTTTCGCTAATAAATAAACTAATAACATAAATTAAATGTGAATAAAGCTAACCTGATATTAGTTTCATACAGTGTCTATGTCTCTGTGCGATCCAAACCTCCAGCTATCTTGCCTCTGAGAGAAATCTGCGACGGGCTTGTACTAATGTCTCCTGAATAAACTCAAGGTGTATATTGCCAGCTAGGATATAAGAACAAAGTAGCAAAAATATAGATCCAGTGACCTTGTGATTATGAATGATTACAGTAAAAGAAATTTCAATGTGAAACATTCATTGGATACATCAACTAAACATCAAGCATAAATCATGATATTAAAGTTGAAATAATGATTACATATATAATATATGAAACAGCAAGTTATAGACAAAATTTTAAAGCATTAAATAAGATGAAACATCGCATGCTAATGAGACTAAAGTTGCATAACATATCAATATTCCATAATATAAAAAAGAAAAACATAAATGGAACAGTGTCGCACTGGTCTAAAGCCGAAATGTGAACCACTTGTCCATAAAGTCTTGGGAATTTACATGTCCATAAAGTGTTCCACCAAAATATGCCTTTCACTAACAAAGTGAACTGTACTTAAAGTAACCTGGGATCACATACTCATATATCACAAGATAGAGTTGGATCTCCCAAAATCAAGTAATATTACAAAAATAGTGGGTCGGGAACCACTTATAACAGAGTTGGTTTTATTCAAAGATAAATCAAAGCTTTTATAAAACAAAAAGAAGGAGAAACTACTAATCATTTAGAGGCATAATTGAAAATATTTCCTCCAGATAATCAGCAACAAAATGTCCCATTTCCTGAGAAAAGAAAAACAAATTTGATAAATTAGAACAAAAAATCACTAATAACTAATTTTTTTATTAAAAGAGACTTGGCTACATAATCAAAGATTTTGTAGCCAGTCTTAATTTTAGTAAATGAAATCAAAACTTCAAATCTACTTATTTCGAATTAGATAACAGAAATAAACTGAAAATAAAATAAAATTGCTTACCATTAAAAGTTAACTAAAGAGGGATCGGAGAATTCAGAGTTTATTATTGCCTTGACACTAGTCACATTCTTGATGACTATGTTTTTGGATGTCTTGATACGTTTAGTCTTCCTCTCTGCATTCGCCTTGAGATCAAAGTTTTCTTTCTTTAACAACACATTCTGAGCAGTAAGAGTTTTAATTCGGGCATGTAAGAGAGGAACGTTGATGTAATAATGTTCAACCAAATTGAAACATTCATCAAAGTGAACAGAGGAGATGGTAGGTCAATGAAGGACACATTCGACCACGAGTGCATCAATCTTATCTGTTGTTTGCTTCATATCTTTCCTAATACCGGAGAACCCTTCTTTGCCTTTAAGGCATGGTGGAAAATTTGTCACGAAATCATAAGTTTCAGTGGGAAGGGTAACTTCCCTACTGGAACCCTGCAATTCTGGATCTTCCTGAACTAAAAAATCCTCTATCTCTGGATCCGAACCCTTATCGATCTCGATCGGATTGACGAGCTCATATGAGTATCATTTTGGTTCCTTAATTTCCTAGATATTAGGCGACATGATTTCTTGTTCTTGAAATCCAAATTTGTGCACTGAGGTTTTGTTCCTTTACAAAGTTTCTTGGCATCCGATTTAACAATAACGTTCAGGCTAGCATCACTCACAAGCACAAGAGGATCATTTCCATTCAATTCATCAGTCTTTTTCTCTATAAATCTAACATGTGAAAGCTTACATGGAGATCCTTTGACTAGAGAGGTTTTGTCAGTAAACTCTGGTCCACTCATTGAATTACCTAACTGGTCTTCAACCACTAGCTTGTTTAAGTTAGGGTTTGTTGTAGGATCAGCTTGGGCGAAACCATTCCTCATTAAAAAGACTTCCCAACTATCACCTATGGTCGATAGGTGGTACATCAACAATATCTTAACCAATATGTGATGGAACAGGCTTGAAACGACAACCTGTTGTTTATAACGCTTGGACATCTTATAGAGACTTCTCAACAAGTAAAAGGTCATATATAACTTGAAACCTATAAAATTCATGAGCAAACGGATATGGTAGAGGAAGATCAGTCTGTATCGACCTTCGCATGTCACAAATTGCTTGAGAATTAACAATAAACTATGCCATCTAGGTTTTACCAGGAAGATAGGAATACCTTTTACACAACAGTTGATCTTTCAGGATGTCATAAACAGACTCCATGGGACTTCTTCAATTTGGGCATTTTTGAACCAATTTTCACCCTTTGATGGAAGCCCTATTGCTTTTATTATGAACTCCTCGGTCAATTATAATTGTTTGTTTCTGATTTTATCTCTGCAACCATCGAAGATTTGCGCGAAGGCTTTTTCCACCTGAAGATTATAACCCTCAAATTTCTTAAGGAATATATCCCAGCCATGAATTTTTAGGTTCTCAATCGCATCATCGTGAGAAAGTAAGGCCTGGCATCCATTCGGATCCAAGTGAATGACAGGCACCATGAAAACTATAACCAGAATGCAACAGATATTACTCTGAATAGTTTTAGGTTCGAATCGTGCGAGCAGCAGAAACAAGTCTGGATGGAGAGTAGAAGCACGAAAATAGCAGATCTTGAGGGTCATCATAACTCGAAAAATAGGAATGAAAACCAGAAGGTTTATCGTATCCCATAGCATATCTTGTGATGAGTGCCATAACTACAAAGTACCAA
This sequence comes from Picea abies, assembly GCA_900067695.1. Taxonomy (NCBI): domain Eukaryota; kingdom Viridiplantae; phylum Streptophyta; class Pinopsida; order Pinales; family Pinaceae; genus Picea; species Picea abies. Next base: position 24,844 of record CBVK0100020834.1, read on the forward strand.
AACCCTATGGAGGTAATGAATAGTTCATTAATATGTAAGCCAACAAGGTGAGGTGAGGACGCAAGTACAACAGGTATGTATTCATTTGTATGACTGTTGGTATGACCATTGAATTCACGAGAGGACTCTCAAAAATATCATGGGCTCTTCACAAATTGAAAATAAACTATCAAACCATATAACAACCATATTAAAACCAAAACATCGAAAATAGGTCACTCAACCATTAGATTTGGATATATGGGTGACCTTTAAAAAGATGTTTCTAAGGCACAAAAAATTATAACACCAAGCTAAGTTTTATGTTTAATTCATGCTTACAATCATGAATTAAACATAAAACAAAAACGAAAATGCAAACAATAAGAAATTAATAGGGGTAGATTTTAATCAAGTAATCATCTCAAAACTCTCAAAAATGTTTACAAAATTGAGGTGATGGCAGCTACAGAATAATGCAATTTCTTCCAATCATGTTAAATATCAAAACCATGTGTGGTTGCCAACACTGTTGCATGCCCCTTTACATTGTACAAAGTGTCACGAAACTATGTTGGCTTCTTATTGATCACTGACTCCCTCTCAGATTTATCTCTTATGACCTTCCCAGAACAAGAAAAAAGAACAACAAAATCTTCATTGTATCCTCCATGGAAGATATCTTGCCTAGAGTCTAGGTCAGTAACCAAGAACATCTCCTAAAGGAGATCAACAAGTGTATCTCTAGTATTAAGGGGTTAGTATAATGATCATAACTTCAATATATCAAGATGCAACATAAGATCATAATAATTCCATAACATCTAGACACATATCAATTTTTAAATAATCAAACCTGGAATCTTCGTTTCTAGGGAGGGTGCGCTTGTTCCTCTGAATGTACTGAATTCAAAATCATTGCTTGGAAAAGGTCTCTTGTACATCCCCTGCAAACACACTCGTGCTTTGTTGGATGATATAACTTGAAAAGAATATACAAGTGCATACCTTTGAAATTTGTAGTATTGTTCAGCTTGTCTTCTAATCTAAAACTAGACACCATCTTGACAAGAAGAGGTTAGAAACTGAATCAAAAAGGTTCAATGATTAGAACAAGCTAGAAACCTTAAAATTTCAACTTTGACCACAAAATCAATTTTGACCAAAAGTCAACCGTTGAATTTGACTTTGACCAGTCAACCTTTGACTTTGACTTTTACCAGTCAAACGTTGACTTTGACCCAAAAACTTAAAATTGATGTTTTTATTGGCTGAGGGAATTAGAGAGTGCTCTAGGCTAGGGTGCACTAGAATACCCAAAAATTAGGTCCAATGCTTCACTGAAAGTGCCCAAGAATTCAGGTTTAGGGTTTGTTGCAGCTGCAAAATCAAAAACCCTAGTTGCAGTTGCAATTGGTGCTACAACGAGATTGAAAAGGAACTCTTGATCTACCTTCCAGTGATTAGACTCTTCTGAAGGTAGTGTGGGCCCATAACCTGTTAGAATAATGTTGATGTGCTCATTTCACCATAGGCAATGTTACACCATTTCCACCCATCCATAGGCATAAATCCACCCCTGAGAACCTTAACCTTTGATAGAAAGAATGATTCTAGGAGGCCTCAATAGAACCAACAAATAACCAAGAGAGCACAACTTCTCCAAGGGTAACGCACAAGAGAAAGTACCAGAAAGACTGAAAAAGAGAAAATTGTACAACTGCAGTTGTTGTTGCTCCTCCTCCAAACTTGCGCATTGTTTCTGGGTGATTGAGAGTGTGTGAGTGAGTGAACAAATGAGCCAAGATGTCCTCTATTTATATTAATATGTCCAGTGACTTTTCTGTCTAGGCCGATCTGACTTTCTGGTAATTATATTTTATGTTTATCTTTTTCCTGTGAAGTTGACTTGTCTTCCTAGAGGATAATACCTTAATATTATATATTTTGCTGAGTCAATATGTCTTCTAGGGTTTTTACACATTTGTTTAGGGTTTATCTTGCTTCCGAAATATTCTATTCTAGTCAAAGGTTACATATGGAGGTTAATACCTCCCGCAGCTACCATAATATCAACACGTATCTCAAAGGAACACACTCACAATAACACAATATGATATCATTAATGAATAACTTGTGCATTTATTACAATGGATTTTACCTCCTTATCTATCATTGTTCACTATGCGAATCATTTCCATTTATGAATGTGGGATAGACCGTTTTACATAAAAAGTGAACATTAACATATTCTAAAGCCATAAAGTGATTTTATTACATAGCAAGTCTTATTTCCTAACAAGGGATATATGTAAGGGTGGCAAGCAAAGAAAATTCAATTTTCTATTCATTTGATGTAGATTTTGATGATTTTGCACAATTAGTGTAATCTGGCCTTCTATACATGGAAGACCCAAATTGTTCAACCACCTTTATTGCCCTTTCCCCCTGATTTGCAACTCCATCAAAGGAAATCCAAGATTAACCTAGTTGCTCAACTTGCCAACAAAGGTTGGAACCCCAATCGTATTCCTCCTTTTGTTGGCACTAAGGGTTGGGGATTTCCTAACCATGATTATTCTATATTAAAGTCTTTGAGGTCATGCCTACTCATTTTACTTCCACAACATATCCTCCTCCTTCTAAATATATGGAAGCCCCTACTCTTGAACCAACTATTGTTGGAGAAGGAAAAAAACTTATGGATAGGTAAGTGTCATCTATGCCTCCTTAAGGTCCCTCACACAACCCTAGTGTAACCCTCATTTCTATAAAATTTGTTATTGATCATGTTGCTAGCACACCTCACCATGGTCATGATTCTTTTTCCACTCCTTTGTTTAGAATTTCCCTAAGAATGGTAATTTATTTTGAAGATATGCATCTGAAAGTGTTTTCCCCTATGTAGTGAACTTTGAATACATTATGCCCATCCTCTTCGTCTCAATCAAGACCCACAGCAGTCACTAATTTGATTGTGTATTATTATGATAGATTTGATTGTGTATTTTTATGATAGATTGTTCACAGATTATTAGGGTGACACTTATTTTTTGGACAAGTAGATATAGTTCATATTTTTTTAATACGTATATAAATATATTTATGGTAGATTTGACACATTTGGTTTTGATTTGTGATAATGGTATGGGAAACTTTGTGGTAACTCTTCATGTGGTTCATGCATGCATATTCCATTGATCATTTTATGCTATGTATGGTATTTGCTTCACGAATTTTAGGATGAGGGGATAGCAGTTGTGGAGAAATAAGGAATAATTGGGAATTATGAGGAAATGACTAGAGAGGCATAAGGTGATGTGAGAGCCATGGGAACTCACGACCCATGGAGGCTCAAAGTGTATTAATTACCCTAGGTGATGGGACCTCCCCCTCTTGTTTTGTCTTGACTTCATCCTACGTTTTAATATTACACTTAGTGACTTCTTATTATAAAGTGACTATTTGTTCATTAATACTCTTATGTCACTTTATTTTATTATTTTGCTTAAAAAGTAGTTTTAACTGCTCACTACCTTCTTCAAGCCATAAAAGATAAAGAGAAATGCTTGAAGAAATTATAAGAGAAAAGAGAAGAGAGGTGTGTCAAAAGTCGGAAGCTAGTTTAACCCACTACTTTCATTTCTATCTAGTTTTTTGTCCATGACCTAAAAACTTTGTTGATAACAAGATGTTTTCTAAGGGTGTAAATGAATGTGAGGGTTTGAAATTATTTTGAGTTTAAAGTATAAATTGATATTTGGAGTGCTTTGTAAGTAGTTAATTATTTAGGTTTCTACTAAGCACTAATTGCCAAACAATTTGTAAAGGCAATGCAACTTTCAAAGCAATTTTATCAATTCCCTTGAAGTCAAGAATCATTGTTCCTAGTCTTCGTTTTCTTTACAATCCTTCGCATGTTCTCGTATGGTTCCTAAAAAACAACAGGACATGTTATTGACAATTCTACTTCATCCTTTCACAGGAGGTTGAGAGAGGCCTATTATACCATAGAATGTAATATGTAGAACATATCTTAATATAGATAACCGATTCTAGTCATATCTATCTTGTTATTGTTTATGATTTTCTTTCTTAGCTATGTGATGGGATCTCCCCCTCTTGTTTTCTCATTTATGTGTCTATTATTTGCACTGTTGCAATTTTCTTTAGCATAGCCTTGTACATTCTTTTTAGAAATCTTTTGATCATTTTAGCTTAACTAAACCTTTTAACCAATATTTTCATCTTTCTTTAGTTTCCTTTCACTTTCAAAAAATATTATATTATTAAAACCCCAAAAATTATATAATGTAAAATCACTCCAAAGAACGATACATGCAACTACACTTGATTAAGAGACCTCTTTCATTTCCCTTATCCATCATTGGATTTCATAAGGAAGGAAAATGGTATTAAAGGAATTTAACAAGGGCTAGAAAAACTCAAATGATCATTCCCACCTCCCTCTAATCTAGCCTTACAGGGTAGTTCGAGATGTTTGCATGCAAACCATTTCTGCAATTAACACTCACGTATACTAAACTTGTCTAGGTTAATGTGAATGTGCTCTAATTCCATTATGACAACATGCTAAAGGAAATCCAACGTGCCCTTCAAGTACTCTTAATTTTCATGAATATCTTGTGATGCCATCTTTCTATCACGCCCCATTTTGTCCATTATACGTCCAACCCCCTTTAGCACTTGTTGAGTCTCTTCTAGGCTAATGAGGCAATGGTATGGAAGTTGCATTGTTACCTTCTTGACCTCGAGTCACATAGAGAAGCTAAACGTCGAGGTTGACTTAACCTTGCCTCAAGAATAAATATATTGAGCCATACACATGTTAAGAATATCTCAAAGCCACTTTCTTGGTTAGATTTTGTTGTTGACAAAGGATCTACAATAAATGTAGTTCCTTTGATCAATTTCCTTAAGTGGACCCTCCTCTTTATTTTTCCTAGCTCAATAGACAGCATGGGGATATTATCTTGTAAATACTCTAAAGAATTGAATTTTTGAAACGCATTGATCTATAAATGTTTCATTTTGGCAGGAATCCTATTCTAGAAAGTGAAGGAATGAATATGCATGTCAATGTGATCTAGTTGATAATGCCATGTCATCTCACATGTATCCATAGGTGGGAAAGAGTGAGGATAACATGAAATTGCACCAACCCAATTTTTGAAAACTAATCTTTAGTCCTTCAAAGATTGTAGTCTTTAATGGTCAATTTAAGCTTTTCTTTGACACCATGGAAAAGGAAGAAGGGGGAGTCATTTACCAACAATAATAGTTGAGGTCGTGAGTCTCCCAATTCATTTAACATCTGAAAGACATAAACATTTAAGCCTTGATCCTCATCTTGAGTGGCCAAGTTGGCTAGTAGATCAACAACCTTGTTCAAGGAATGTTTTACACGAATAAAAGATATATGATCCTAAATTTTTAGGGACTCTTTAAAATTTAGCCTATATGATATGCCCTAGTTCTCAAGATATTATGTCTCCCCGTTTCACTTGATATACAAGGATTTTAAATTCATCTTCCATGACTAGCTTTTCTATTTGGATAAGAAATTCCAATTTAATTGAATTTATTATTCCTGCTAATTACACTTAATTATCTTCCATCTACTAAATATTGAATGAAAATTGCTAGAAAATTCCCAATATGATTCAAATTCGTCCTCCAAATCTTACGTTCTCATGGTTTCCTTTGGATTCCCCATTGAAGTTAACTTGATCCACTCTTCAAGTGGAAATTTCATGACTTGTCGACTTGATCCACTCTTCAAGTGGAAATTTCATGACTTGTCGAGGCATCATAGTATAATATATGGTCTATCCATTATCAAAAAATTTGTATTTGTCTACTCAACCCCAACTCATGTAGATGACTTAAACTCTAGGGTTGAATTAACCTTGTGCATTGCATAAATATGTCAAACCACACACACAGTGAGAATTTTTGGGAGCTATTTTCTTGGTTATATTATGTTATCAACACAAGTGCTAACATAGTTCATTTCATCAATTTCATTAGGTGATTTTTTTTCCTAGCTCAAACGATGACATGGGGGTATTATCCTGAAGATACTCAATAGATCGAAACTTTTTAAAGGGACCTAATCTATAAACACCAAAGCTTGGAAGTAGTCTTCTTGTACAAAGTGAACGAATGAATATAAGTGCCAACGTGATCTAGATGATAACACCAACACGTCTCCCACTTATTTGTAGGTTGGAAAGAGTAAGGATGAATATATGAAAGCATGGCAACTCGATATTTTCAAAATTAAATTTTGGTGCACAACTATAATCTTTCAACGGCCATTTTAAGTTATACTTTGATACCATGGCAAAGGGAGGTGCATAGGGGGAGGGGAATCTTTTCGCCAACAATGGAAATTGATCTTGTGAATCTCCCAATTCTTAAAGGTCCCAAGGACCCAAGCCTTTAAGCCACAAAACTCATGTCAGGTTGACACACTAGCCAATAAATCAATAGGTTTGGCATCAATCGCAGGGGGTGTGCTTCCAAATCCCTCTAAAAGGGTGTTTGAAGGAAGCTTGCTTGGGAAGAGAAAAACACATATTGGATCTATGTCTCCCCATTGAGGGAAGAACATATACCAAATCTATGTTTCCCCATTGAGTGTGCAGAAGAAAGATCGAATCCATTGCTTAGGGAGAACCTTGATGGGGATTTTGTCTAATGAACCATATCCAAAGTTGGAGCTAAATATTGATCTTGATGAACAATAAAAACAATATATTGAAAAGAAAACTAAAATCTAGAGCTTGAAGAAACCCAAAAATGAGATCTTGAAGAACACCAAAATCATTGTCATCGTCAAACTTTGCATTTTCAATCTTCTTCCTTCCAGTTGTTGACCTTTCAGTATTCAACCTTCTTCCTCCCAATATTGGAACTATCAATCTCAATGGGTCGGGCGGTCCGGGGGACATGTCAACCTTTGAGTTGAAAAATTAGCAATAGTCATTGGATCGAGAAGAATTAGCAATAGTCATTGAATTAGCATGTTTTTTATGACCTAACCCTTCTAATTTGTCCTAATACTCGTATTAGTTTATCTTTTTCCTTTTTTCATTGCACTACGAGGATTTTAGAGTCACCTTCCAATATTAACTTATTTTGTTTGTGAAGAAAAGCGTCGAATTTATGAGGCCTAATAATTCCACTTTACTATTTGTTTCATATCCTAACTTTTGAATAAAAATTGCTAAAATCTTCTCTAGATGATACTCATCTTAATCTTGCCTTCCCCAAGTTACCTTTAGAGTCCTCGTGTTAGTTAATCTTTGATCCACTCTTCAAGTCGAGTGATCCACACTTGTTAAATGATAACAATATTGTCTATGGTCTATCCATTATCTAAAGTTTTCCTTGTCTACCCAATCATGGGTTACGTAGAGGAGCTAAATTTTGGGGTTGAATTAACCTAGCCTATTTCATAAATACATGAAAATGTCTCAAAGCTATTTTCTTGGTTTGATTTTGTTAATGTGGGAGTTGTAACTGTTAAATTTAGAGTTTTTATTAAGTTCTTTTCAATTTACTAGACAATAATAGCATAAGTAGGATCACTGAAAGAAACACAATCACAAGGTACACAGCATTTTACCCTTGGAAACCCTCATGGGGGAGAAAACCCGGCAAAAACTTCCTCAATAATAGATTGACAATACAATGCCAAGACTAAAGACCAAACCACCAAGAATATCCAAGACCTAAGCATGCGCCTCTCTCTTCTCCTTCTTCTAACTGCAGCTTCCTTCAAAACTTGCGCACTAGATGAGTGACTTGAGTGAGTGAGAGAATGAGGTGCCATCCTCTCTTATTTATACTAGCTGATAGGCACTAGGGTTATGTCTTTTCACCAAGCAGGGCCAACTTCTTCAACTAGTGGTTAAAACCACTTTATTAAGCCCTAGGGGGCGACTTTACAAACAATACCATATAACTATGGTTTGACCAGTCCTCAAAAGGGGATTTGGTCATACATAAGTCTCGACATGATCAATCCACAAAAGGGGATTTGATCTATAATATAATAACTCAACTATAATTAGAATATTCTTTGTAGTTACAATATTTCAACACTCCCCCTTAACAAGAAGGGAATACTACTGACATATCCCAATACAACATCATCAGGAGAGAGAGAGAGGGTAGCAACATCATCAGCATCTGGAACACTAATTGGAATATCTACAAATCATCGGAAGTTTTTCTCATCATCAATAAAATCATCATTCACAGCATGGAGCTAGAATCATCATCTACATCAACATCAATTAGAATAACGCTAAGGCAACAACATCATCAACACCATCATTAACAGCATGAGGTTAGTACATCATTATTAACAATAGCACGAGGTTGAAACATCATCATCAAGAACAACATGAGGCTAAAACAACAACATCATCAGCATGAGGCTAAGATAACAACATCATCATCATACAACAACAGAATGAGGCAGGTGCAACAACAACATTTTGTGGTACTCTGACAGACCGTACTTGTCGGACCTTAGGGATCTTCCCAGGAATCATAAGATTCCCTAGGATATAAAATCCTAACAAAGATACCACGTGGTACTCTGACAGACCGTCCTTACTGAACCTTCGGGATCTGCCCAGGAATCAAAAGATTCCCTGAGATACAAAATCCTAACGGAGCTACCACTATTTACCACAGCTGGCATATACATGCACAGGTAATCTGACAAACCTTCCTTACTGAACCTTCGAGATCTATCCAGGGATGATCAATCCCCTAGGAAATGAAATCCTAACGGAGATACCCGATGTTGGTCAGGATACCATAGTATCATCAGCATCACTCCCCCTTTCAAGGGAGGTCCTTTTGGACTATACCAAGTTTGTCTCTAAAGTATTCAAACTTTACACGAGACAAAGGCTTGGTCAACACATCTGCAACATGCTCATCTATGCCAACATATTGGAGCTTTACAGCTCCTCTCTGCACCATATCACGAATCTAGTGGATATCGGATTTATGTGTGCTTCGACTTATCATGGAACACTGGGTTCTCCTTCATCTTTATGCAACTTTAGTTATCACATAGAATCACGGTGGCTTCCATCTCTAGATCGAATAGACCTGTCAACGACTTCTGAATCCATATGGATTCACAACTGGCGGAACATGTTGCAATGTATTATGCTTTTGTCATGCTGAGAGAAATACTGGATTGCTTCTTGCTCTGCCATGAAGTCATGGCTGACCCCAAACTAAAACAACATCCCGAAGTGATCTTTCTATCAAAAACGCTTCTAACCCAATCTAAATCAGTATAACCAACCAGTCTGAAGTCATGATCTCCATTATAACATAGACCAAAGTCCAACGTACCCTTAAGGTATCTCATCACATGTTTTGCAGCAACAAGGTGAACATGTTTGGGCTCTACCAGATATTGACTCAAGGTATTCATAGCAAAACATATATCTAGCCCGGTATTCATCAGATACATCAACGATCCAATGATCTGTCTATATAGAGTAGCATCAACCTGTTAAGTTTTGAGTTATTATTAGGTTTCTTTTCAATTTACTAGATAACAATAGCATAGGTAGGATAACTGAGAGAAACACAATCACAAGATACATAGTATTTATCCTAGGAAACCCTGATGGGGGAGAAAAACCAGCAAAAACTTCCTTAATATAGATAGCCAAGACAATGCCAAGACAATAAACCAAAACACTAAAGAATATCCAACACTGAGCAATGTGCCTATGTCTTCCTTCTTCTCCCAACTGCAGCTACCAAACTTGTGCACTTGATGAGTGAATGACTGAGTGATATAATGAGGCACTAGCCTCCTTTATTTATACTAGCTGGCAGGCACTGGAAAGGTGTCTCTTCACTGGGCAGGGCCAAATTCTCTTCTTAGTGGTTAAAACCACTTTAATTAGGCCTGGGAGAGACTTATTAATTTGCATAATATAATTAGGGTTTGACCAATCCACAAAATGGGATTTGGTCAAGTACAAAGCCCAAGATGATCGATCCACAAAAGGGGATTGATCTAATGAATAATAACTCAATAATAAATAGAATACTCTTTACAGCTACAATATTTCAAATAAATAGAATACTCTGATGAATAATAACTCAATAATAAATGGAATACTCTTTTAGGATTCAAAGGTAGGTTGAATACCTTAAGAAGAAATTTATTATCTCGGTATTTCAACCTTCCCTTAAATTGTAATTCATCCTCTAGTTTCTTACTAGGCCCTTCCCAGACCTCAAGATGTGAAGATGTCCAAGGTAGCCAACCTTCAGACTCTTTGAGTTAATCTTTTGAACCTTTGATTTTTCACAATCCCTTTCTGAGATGGATTAAGCACTTTCCTAAGAGTGTGAATTGGCATAATTTTGTCCCTCCCTCCCACCTCAGTGAGCTAGATTTTACGATTTCCGATGATGCGATTTTCTAACTCATGTTATTTTTGTGTTTAACTTATCATTGTTTTGGTTTATGATGAAGCAGAGAGGCATGTATTATGAGATATTGCTAGGATGGTTTCATTGGTTATTTGACTACACCTAGCATTCAACCAACAGGTAAGTAGAGGTAAGTTATGCATTTTCATCCATTGTATATACCATCTAGATATCATGCTAGTGTAGTGTAGTTTCATTTTGTATTCCTTCATTTTTTATATATGCATGCTTATTTTCCACTATATCATATATGAGTGAGAGGTGATATCACCACCCTGAGGATCATTGATGTACTTTATTGAGATTTAGCAGATATAGGTCATACCAGAGATGTTGAGGTTCTAATGCGCTCTACGGTGAGCAC
>CBVK0100020835.1:0-35693 GCA_900067695.1 Picea abies
CTTCCGATCTCACTGTTTTTAATGTTATTGGATGCAATAACCTAAAAGTTGTAAGGAAGTACAAATAATAATTTTAATATGTTTGGGATCTTATGATTCGTGACTGTAACCTCAAGTATCCTACCTACCCTAGTCTGTGTTGGCCATGTTCATAAATCCTTTCTCTGGTTTCCTTCAAAGTGTCAAAAAACCTATCATCAAAAGCTTCAAGTATGTCATATACCACACTTTTATTTAGATCTATCAAAAATTAAAGGTATTGAAATGAAAATGTTGTAATTTACCTTGGGGTACCAGTTATTTGTTCTCCTATTTTTCTTAATTTATTTTCTTTTTCATCATCAATGAGTGCATTCCATTCCCTTTCTAAAATTGATGGAGGGTTCTCATACCTAGGGTTGACTACCAAGTTTCATCTATACAAATCCCTTGTATATTTTAAATATTCTCCCACTGTAAAGGTGACCTTTTTTTTATTGAAGGTCCCTACTCCAAAGAGACCTTCAAGATAATCCAAAAGTTTTTTTTTGAGGTTGGAATTCTAGAAATTCCACCTTGTGCATACAATTTCTCCAAAAACAAACAAGGCCTTTCTCTCCAGGTTCCTATAAAAATGGTCATTTCCTACACGCAGAAATATATGATCATTAATTTAAAAATAATAATATTGATGATTTATGTTTGAGATTGACAACATGAAATAGTTAAAATATGAAAAAATACCTAGGATTATTATTTGTTTTAATGTAAGTTTGTTATCATCGACCAAAAATGTGCATGGAAGGTTCCTCGTGCTAGTCACATGTCTAGCTCTAGGAAATGCACCCATATCAACCACATCATCAGCCTCATCTATGTCACCATCACTACTAGAGCTTGACCATTGAGTGGATGTCTAGTGATGTGTTTCATGGCTTCCATCTAATGGTGTGGAAGATGGATAAGTAAACAATTTAGCAGCTATATGACGACCAGTGTCAGGACTCTGTGGCATCTCTGTAGCACCACTACTACCGAAAACAAGCTGAACAGGCTCCAAATATCTCTATATAAGAAATAACATTTTTTTCGTTAGATAATGTAAAAGTTAAAAAACAAACTATCATAATTGAACTTATCAGTACATTAAAAAATCACTTTAAATTCTGGTTATTACCTGATATTTCCTAAGTTATTTCATAAACAAATTGGTCCTTTCTATGACGTATGGAGTTTGATCTGCATGGTCTAACAAGCAAACAATTTCCTTGTTCGCTTTAATGATCTTCTTTTTAATCATTACTATTGGATCAACGGATGAATACAACTCCTCCTCTTCGAGGGAATCATGATCATCATGGCCTGCAGACTACATATTTCAATAAAATCAATGTTATTTTAGTTATATAAACAAATGAAATAACTAATTGTCAGACAAATAAAATTATATAAACAAAAAATAAAATTCACGTAGAATCAAAATCGAATTTGTTAATCGTTTACATGTTTTGCGATTGCCCCTTTTCCATGATCATCCTGCTACATTATAATATAATTAGAACCCATAAACATTTAAAAAATTGTAAACGATAATAAAAACCTGATTGCCACACAAATAAAATTCACATTAACTGTAAATCAAAATTGTTAATTGTTTACATGTTCTGCGGCTAACACATTTCCACGATCAACCTCCCACATTATTACAAAATTAGGACCATAAAATATTTAAGACATTGTTAAAGATACAAAAAATATAACACAATAAGTATAGGTTTCTTAAAGAGGTGTTGCATAAGTACCCTCACACTATTAGTCGATGTTTCTATTCGATTCAAATGGTAATCCGCTAATAACTCTTCCCCATGAGTTATATTTTTTATCATGCACACAACTACCTGATTCCCTTTCTGTCCCTCATATATGCAATTCAGTTGTTTGTTTGTTGTCCTGAGTCATGTGTTTTTTATAAATCCTGCAATATTACCAGAATATTTAGGACTTCCATCAATATAGATAGTGTCTCCCTTATTTTTATCATTGTTTATTAGTTGTATATAATTTGCGGTGAGTGAATATCTTCACATAGTTCGCATGTACCAGATTACCCACATCCAATCATTATAATTGTAACATGGTCCAACATAATCCATCAATTCAGTTACTGTATTGTATTTTACAATTATTCCATCCATGGAAAATAGCTCCAGGTCATGCAGGGAGGACAATGAAATGTGATGCATTCTATTGTTGACAATGAAGTCAGTGTCTAATAAAGGAAGTTCCTTAGGTACCCATTGTTTCACTACATGCTTATACTTGAGTGGCACCTCTATGTCTCCTATGCTTTCATCATCATAATGACATGATCCTCCTTTGGAAAGAAAAAATTTCATGCATCTACGGAATTTTCTTTTGACCTTTTCACCTCTAGTGGTCCTTGTTCATGTATCATGTGATATACTATATGCAGTTTCATTTCCCTCAACTATTTTTCCTAAGCTTCCCTCTCTTGAGGAAGAAATATCTGGCAAGTACTTGTTTGGTTGTACCTTTAGTCAATCCAATCAGATATATAGTTAGCCAGGATTGTAAGAATATAGTGAGATATCTAAAATGATACAATGAAATCATCACCTCTCCTAATCGACTTAACCACATTGGAACTCTGATAAGATATTAAATAAGCTATTCTTTGTTTTCTATCAAAGGTCCTCTATTTTAAACTTAGTTTTATGCTAATTTTGAGTGAAAAAATATTGGTTCAAAATCCCCTAAGTGGGTGTGTAAGAGTCTAAGTGCAAGTAATGGGGGATTTGTATGTCATATATATTTCCCTCATAGTGTGATAACTTACTGAAGTGATTCTATAAGAATTATTCCCCCCCCAAAAATAATAAAATATGTGAAATAAAATTCTATAAATTTTTAAGAGAATGAGATGATGAACAAAATCCATGAAGGGAATTGGAAATGGTTGTTACAACCCAAGCTATTTGTTTGTAAGTTTTCTTTGAATACAATGTGAACATGTCCTGGTATATTTAAATTTGGTAGCATCGACAACCATTATCCAATGAGAGGCCATGTGGGACACCCTGAGGCTAGTCAGGGAGATTTGGAGAATCAACCAGTCCTGTGAGGTATTGAAAAAATCCAAGGGGAACGTAAAACCTTTGTGAGTCAAAAAAAGAGTCAAGATGAATGAGATGCTATATGATATTGTGAGTCTAGACAAGGTAAAGGAAGAAACCTTGTAAGTCTAAGACAAAAGTCGATATGTAAGTCTAATGCAAAATCTAGGGGGAACGTTCAACCTTTGTGAGCATAGATAGACTAGTGAAAAATTCAGAGGGAACACACAATCTTTGTGAGCCTAGTCAAGCCCTGTGAGCCATGAGAAAAAGTCAGGGAATCTAGAAAAAGTTAAGTTGAATGTTAAATTCCTATGACCTAGACAAATAATACATCTAACTTTCTATATTCATGCCATCGATCTTTGAAGTTGTTATGGGTGATCTGGTACATGTAAAGATTCATTGAGGTCGATTTGGATGATAATATGGCTACATTATCATAGTTGTGCAATGTGTGGATGCAATTCGCTGTGTAAATGAGTTATTCAACACTTGCACAACGAACATGTGGTTGAACAACTTGTTGTCAATACAGATATAATTATTACATGGATAAGAGAAGAAGGTCCCTTTGACCATGTACTTATTTTCCTACAAGTGGGGGATATTACCCCAAAAACCACATGTCCTTTTAAGCTCAATTCACATTGGTTGAAGGAACTTGAGTTCAGAGACCTAGTTTGAAATGAATGAAAATGTTATGTTAGGTAGTTGGTGGATTTTTCAAAGTTACTCTTGTTTTGTGAAAATATAAAAATAACCAAAAGGAATCTAGAAAGACAAGAACCCCATGCGTTGCACACTGCCTAGAAATCATGCCTATAACTCATGATTTGTTGATTATAGATGTAGTAAGCATGAAAAAACTTGTAACTAAATACTTCAATTTGACCATTTGTCTGGGGTTTAAAAAATGTATAAAAGAGTAATTGACAACGTAAAAGGTTCCATAATGATTTCCAGAAGAGATTGAGAAATTGAGAGTTGCGATCATAAATGATGGCCAAAGGTAAGCTAAAATTACTTTGTACAAGTTAAAATAAGAGTTTAGCAAATTTAGAGGCAACAATAGTGTTGTGGCAAGTTACAAATACTAGCTTCTTCGAGAATTTGTATAGTACTTCAAAGATTCAATCATGTTTGCATTGGGTGGTAGTATAACCACTAATAAAATCCATGAAGGGAATTGGAAATGGTTGTTACACTGCAAGCTCCTTATTTGTAAGTTTTCTTTGAATACAATGTGAACATGTTCTGATATATGTTAAATTTGGTAGAATCGACAATCATTCTCCAATGAGAGGCCATGTGGGCCACCTTGAGGCTAGCCAGGGAGATTTGGAGAATCAACTAGTCTTGTGAGGTATTGAAAAAATCTAGGGGGAACGTACAACCTCTGTGATTCAAACCAAGAGTCAATAAAAAAAAGATGCTATATGATCTTGTGAGTCTAGCTAAGGTAAAGGAAGAAACCTTGTAAGTCTAAGACAAAAGTCGATATTTAAATCTAATGACAAATCTGAGGGGAACTTACAACCTCTGTGAGCATAGACAGACTAGTGAAAAAGTCAGTGGGAACGTACAATCTCTATGAACCTAGTCAAGCCCTATGAGCCATGAGAAAAAGTCAGGGAATCTAACATAAGTTTGGTTGGAATTAAAATTCCTATGATCTAGAAACAAACATGTAGAGGCTAGGTGGATGATAATATTTCAGTGAAAATATTGGTGTAATATAATGGAAGAAGGAGAAAAAAACTAACTACATTCAAAGAGTCAGCTAGGATGAATTCTGACTGTGTTTTTTAGAGGAAATTATAGTACTTAATTTTTGATATAGAGCATTAAAATAAGATGAACTCCAAACCATTAATTTCCAATTAAGTATATGAAGGTTACATATGAAATGAAAAATAAAATTGGAAGACACATACACAAGAGAGAAGCACACACTTCATATCATCAACACAAGAATCTTTGGTAAGAGTAGTTCTGTACTTCTGAGTGATATTCCATTAAATTTTTTAGAAAATTAGAAAGATGATAAAAAATGTGTTGGCACAGGGGCAGACCCAGTGTTCAATGCTCAAGAGTGCACCAACAAATCCCTAACTACCAACCCTTTTGGCAACACCTATGAAGCAGATGAAGTCTCACCGGAGGTAGAGGTAGGGGTGGTTGCAAGACTTAGGTGTCTGCAACTTTAGCTGGGAAACAGATCTGTGATTATCTTTCTTACATTGCACTTAGCAACCGTTATTCCTTAGCATACATTCATTAATATACTTCACAGAAGGCACAAAGAATCATAGTGAATACTTATACTAAGAATGATTCAATACTTATCCCTAGAAATATAGGTTAGATTCAACATATCAAGCACTGAGCATCTCATATATCAGATCTAATGTTCATTCATTCATAAACAACATAGAGCATAACTATATATACTTAATCAAATCAACCACTTAGCCAAGAAAGAGATAAATACATATGAGTGAAGAACAAAGCATTATACACACAGTTACTGTGGTTCACTCCCACCTTGGGGCTATGCCCACAAAGTCTTCTTTATATTATCTTGGTCAAGAAGTTATAGCATAGAGATCTAATGACCCTTACTTTGCATAGGACATAAGATCTGCATAGCTTGCTAGATCCTTTTTCCTTTCTCTTCAGACTATAACAACGTGTACTTAGCTCTATGATCTCATGCACAGAGCACTATAAGATATATCCGATCACACAGATCCAATCACTAGCACTAAGATTTCATTCATACATCACATAGATGTACTACATTACTATCTCCCCCTATCTTACTATCTACATTTCCTATTTATAGATTACAAAATGGGCCTAAATGTGGTTAAATCCATGGGCCGACATCCCTTTCCCGTTACATCAACCCAAAACCTTAAAATGGACCCCAAAATAGGTCTTGATTCCTTATTTTCTTCTTTGCGTTGCACTCCTTCCTTGGCAAGCTGTCGTAGTCCCAAAAGTGGTCAAGTATGACCAAGTACTCTTAAACTTGGTCAAGGGCCAACAGGCCCCCAACACTCACCAATGACTCGTCCTGAGTCACTCAGGTTTGACCAAATCCTCTTTGAATGCCTTGAGCTTGGATCAAGTGGCTTTGACCTGTTGCAGTGCAACAACCTATTGTTTAGTAAATTCTTGGATTACTATGTCATTGAGCGGTCCTTCCAGGTGCTACTCTGCAGTGATGACATCCTTTTTGAGTTCAGCTCCCTGACTTTCATGTTCAGCAAACAGTTGGCATGCCTTCTCTTGGAGTGGTTGCAGTCATTGAGACATGTCCATTACTTTACTTTGTAGCATGTGTACTCATTGTTGGGTTGTGCGTTGCTCTACAAACCTCTTCATTCTTTCGACTGGGGTCACGGACTTCAGCTGCGCTTGTAGGACATTTGCATGTTTCTTTGCTTCATGGAGTTGTGCCTCCAATGTCTGCATTTCTGGATTCTCTGTGAGGGTTTCATAGGTTTGGGCACTTATGGTGCTTAGCTGGTTACATTCTGAAGCCAAAGATTTTAATCGGTCAACTGCGCTTCAAGCAGTGGCCTCTCTTAGATGTCTTATCTCTTGGGGTGTCTCAGGCACAGTGCAGAGCTCCAGGTCCGTGATGTTCTATTGAAGTTGTTGGATTACTTCTTCCAGTTGGGTCACCCATTGTCGAAGATGATCTTCCATATTCATTTCTATGATCATCACAAAGTGCAGTGCCTTGTGAACTCTTTCTTGTGTTTCAAGTTGCTCTACTAGCAACTAGTCCTTGCTCTATTGTAACTGGGATTTTTCCTCCTTCCATTTGGCTTGTAAGTCATGTTGCTCTTGTTTTTCCTTTCCTTGTTTCTCTTCATGTGCACTCTGTTCTTGCGCTAAATCCTGGGTGGCTTTATCTATGTCTTCTTGAGCTCGTTGAAGGTGAGCTTCGACTTTCTCGGTGATCTGGCGTAACTATGTGGGCTCATCGCCTGTTCCTAATATTTCCATTGTTAACGACACCGTAGAAACTACTTGGCTGGACTGAAGTTCCTGCTGTGCTTCTTTGAAATCTCCCATGATCCGATGGAATAGTTCCTCCTGCTTTGCTTCTTTCTTTTCTGCGAGCTCTAATGAAACATCATTCAATGCGACAATTAAGAAGTCAAAATAATCTGGGGTAAGCGTGGTTTGGGTGGCCTTAGTTTTCTTTCTGGATGAGGGCCTCAATGAGGTAATCTTCCTTTTCTTAGAGGGATCTGCCTCATTCCTAGGCATGGTAACCTCACCTTTTCTTTGTTCAACTTCTGTGTCCCCTAGTTCTTCGTCATCACCTCTCTTCACAGGTGAGAGAGAAGCAGTCTTCATGGATGTGTTGTGGATATCTTGAACTTCCACCTCCTTCTTAGTATTGCCCAATCCTGGTGTATCTGGCATAGCTTCAGGGCTATCTACGTCGTACATCTCTGCGGGGTCTGCTACAACAAGGAGGTCTACTGACCATTCCTTGGTAATCTCCTCCGGGTAATCTTCTGTCAGTTTGTAATATGATCAGAGTTGTTGTTTGTGCTCATTTGCATGCGCTGTGATGTAGGTGAAGTGACGATCTGCGTTGAATTTCATCAAAGGTCAAAACCTATGAAGAGTGTTGGGTGTAATGCACGGCGTAGAATAAATGACATTCCTCAACTGACTATAGTACGCATGGAAGACGACATTGGACTCCCACTGTTTGTTCATGTCACTGGAGAACCACAACGTATAAAAATTCGTGGCTAGGGGTTTGAAGGGTTTGATCTCTAGAAACGTGGTTCCCTCGGGTAGTTCTCACGTGATGAAGGTGATGAGTATGAGAAACTAGCTAAAGTGGAACTCATACCCTTGGTCCTGCACTTGTCTAGAGTCAAGCTCTAGCTGATTTATAAGGTATTTCACCCAGTTCATTTGTAGTCCCTCCGCGCACTTCCTTGCGAGGTCAACTACAAATCCGATCACTTGTGTAGGTCTATTTTTTCGGACTCACTTGCCTGCGATAAGCTGGAAACCAAAGAGTAATTTTGCATTTTCAATGGAGGCTACCTTGTAACCTCGTGTTCCTTTCTCCAGATCACCATATGTGTCTTTTATTCGTTGAGCGAGAGCACAATCTGCGGTCTTTCCAGGGTAAAATTCCTGCGGGTCGGGGCCCTGCATGCTTAGCCCAGTGATCTGATTGATCAGAATTGGATCCATGGTGATGCACCAGTCAAAACATAGGTATCCTCCATGGTAGCAGGACAACAAAATTCGAACACAGGCATTTACTTCCTGATGCCTCTAAAAATGTGGAATCTTCATTACATTGAGGAGGGTTGACTGCACAAGGTTATGGGTCCATCGTTGTGGTACAATATTGGGGTTCTTTCCTTTTGTAATAGTAAAATACTTGTGCGGGGCTATCATACTGTATACCTTGCGATCTCCAAGGTTAAAATCACTGAATTTCAATGTGGTGAGCTTCTCCTGGTCAGCATGAACTGCGCACACCCCTTTTAGGAGGTATGCAGTGACTATAGAATAGTCTAAGTCTCTGGGTACATAGTCTCAATTCACTAGTCCTCTTAGTGGTGGGATATATTTAGGCAAGATGCAATCATCTTCACAGTGGCAAAGTCATTTCCTATCTTAGATCGTCTTTCTGAAGGCGGTTGGGATGGTCCTGCTCGAGGAGTGGAGGGGTAAGATAGCAATACACCCGAGGACAATGCCTATAAACCTGTGGACATTCCACGTTCTGACATGACTCTCTCATCCATTAAATCAATTATAACTTCTTCAACAATTTTCTCAACAGCGTTGATCTCGTTCGACATACAAACTTGGGTTAGCTGGCTCGGGTGCAAAAGGAATTCAAAGATGAAAGGGAATACTAAGGCGATGATCTAAGGGTTCACACTGAGATTCTCAGTTAGCAAAAATTATTATCGGTGCGTGGAGCGATATGTTACGTAGGAAATCTCAGCAACGGTCTACTTGCAATGGACATGGGGCCTCCATTAACTTCATTCTATCCGTTCTGGTGCTATCCAATGGTCTAGTGGTAACCCATAACTTCTTTTTGATCCGTTCAGAGCGGTGGTTGAATGGGTATATTGGTTCCAACGGCTATATTGCTTCGTCATGGTGAAGTATTCTATGTCATTGTTCTGATATCTCGGCAAAGCTCCAATTCTATAATTCTTCTTGTTGTGAAGTGTCCTCTAGAACCTCTTGTAAACTTACAGTATTAGCCCTTTTCTTTTTTAACTTCCTAGCCTTCTTCCTAGTGAGTTTCGTCTCAGTAATTCTTTTACCATTCTGATGTTTATCTTCTGTGGTCTTAGTTACTTTGCGTTGTGGAAAATATTTCTTAGGGTTCATTGATAATACTTCTTCTGTATCAAAAATAGGTAACTCGATCTTCTGCGGGTCTTCAAGTGTTCTCTTAGCTTCGACATCAGAGGTACTAATATTAAATATCCACAATCTGCTCTTCTGTTCTTCAATCAAGTGCATGATCCTTCTGGTCATAAATTCTGGCCTGTTCTCTATCAATCCAGGGTTTTCCTATGAGCATGTTAAATGAGGCACTGTCTTCAACAAATTTAATGATCTCAAAGTCTTCCTCTGTCAAAGTTCCATTGACATTCATAGGTATCCGGGCGAGCCTTCCACATAGGTTTACTAACTTTCCTCTGAAGAAACTTGTTCCTCCTAAGGAAGGGATCATGGCAGGCCTCCCTATAGATTCTCAAGTTCTTTCTGGCACAATGCTCACTTGTGATTCTTCATCAAGAGTACAGTCAATGTCAAAGTCTCCTATTCTTGCTTCGATTTGCTCCTTTTCTTTGAAGATATCTAATATCCTAACATGTCGATGTTCATTCAAGGTATCTTTCATCTGTAGAAATATCTTTTTCTTATTCTTTCTGGGTTTTTGCTATAATCTTGGTCTCTTGATTTCCCTCAGGGTTTTCTTGTTCCATATTTAGCTTCTCAAGCATAGAAATCATTCTAGGGCAATCCAATACTTCATGGTCCATAGCCTTACAACAAAGGAAACTAGGTCTTCTGCCAAGGCATTCTTTAGTAAGATGTCTCAGTCGTCTGCAACTATAACAGAGGGTTAATCTTCTCGTACGTTTATATGTTCCCTAACTCCTTCTGTACTACACACTAGGATCATGGTGGCTAGCCTGCAAAAAACTTTTTCTAGGATCATGCATCCACTTGTTAGTCCAGACATTCTTTCAATGCATAGGTATAACATATCTATCACTATATTTATCAGATCTATTCATATCAAACTTTCTTTCATCTATTAATGCCCTAGTTTTGAAGCTAGGAAAAAATCTATCAAACATACCTAGATCCATGCTTTAGAAACAAAAACAATTTCACTTATCTTACTTCTCCAGAGCACAAAGCTTCCAGATCTAAGAATTTTAACTATTCTTACCTTTATCAAGGCATAGAGCTTATAGATCTTACCTTTTTCTTCACATATCTGACTTCTTTTCTTCAAAACTAACCTCTCTTTCTTCAGATCTGATCTCTTTTCTTGGCACAAAGCTTCACAGGTCAAACAGAACACTACACACTAGAGAAATAGATCTACACACATAGCTTATTTCACGCAAATCTTCTTCTTCTTCAGTTCCCAACAATCACAGTTCCATGTCCCATCAACAAAACCATTTGTTGGCACAGGGAAGACCCAGGGTTCAATGCTCAAAAGCACACCAACAAATACCTAACTACCAGCCCTTTCGACAACACCTGCGAAGCAGATGAAGTCTCACCCGAGGTAGAGGCAGGGGTGGTTGCAAGAATCAGGTGTTTGCAACCTTAGCTGGGACACAGATATGTGATTATCGTTCTTACAACTCACTTAGCAACAATTATTCCTTAGCATACACTCATTAATATACTTCGCAGAAGGCACAAAGAATCATAGTGAATACTTATACTAAGAATGATTCAGTACTTATCCCCAAAAATATAGGTTAGATTCAATAGATCAAGCACTAAGCATCTCATATATCGGATCTAATGTTCATTCATTCGTCAACAACATAGAGCATAACTAGATCTACTTAATCACATCAACCACTTAGCCAAGAAAGAGATAAATACATAAGAGAAAAGAAAAAATCACTATACACACAATTACCGTGGTTCACCCCCACCCTGGGGCTATGTCCACAAAGTCTTCTTTATATTATCTCGGTCAAGCAGTTACAACACAGAGCTCTAATGACCCTTACTTTGCACAGGACAAAAGATCTGCGCAACTCACTAGATCCTTCTTCCTTTCTCTTCAGACTATAACAACCTGCACTTAGCTCTCTGATCTCATGCACAGAGCAATCTAAGATACATCCAGTCACACAGATCCAATCACTAGCACTAAGATTTCATTCATACATCACATAGATGTACTACATTACTATCTCCCCCTATCTTACTATCTACATTGCCTATTTATAGATTACAGAATGGGCCTAAATGTGTGTAAACCCATGGGCTGACATCCCTTTCCCATTACATCAACCCAAAACCTTAAAATGGACCCCAAAATAGGTCTTGCTTCCTTATTTTCTGCTTCTCATTGTGCTCCTTCCTTGGCAAGCTGTCGTAGTCCCAAAAGTGGTCAAGTATGACCAAGTACTCTTAAACTTGGTCAAGGGCCAACAAAATGTGTCTCTTCTATGCTTTGAAAACCCTTAGTACATTCAAAATTACAAAATATAAAGGTAAAAACTCTTCCCCAAGCCAAGGAGGTTGAGCTCAACCATTATCTTACAGTTTGGGTTTAGTTACATTGAAAATAAGAACTAACTGCTAAAATATAGAAGTCAACGTACTACATTAAAAGAATCATAACAACTTTGAAAAATAAGACATCTAACTCTCTATATTCATGCCATCAAGCTATGAAGTATTTATGGGTGATCTACTACATGTGGAGATTCTTTGAGATTGATTTGGATGATGATTTGGCTACTGTTATGGCAAGATTTGCCTCACCCCATGCAACTTGCGCAGAAGGCCCTTTCCATTTCCCTATGCAGACTTGAAGTCCCTTTTTACAATTCCCAGAGATAAAAATCATATTTTTTCGACATATACATACCCTATCAGTTATACAACATGCATTTATGCAGGTTGCACAACAACAACTCATGTACATAGAGTTTGGTTATAAAAAATTAAAAAATGGTGTTGAGTTTCCATGTCACGTCACGAGATCCATGATCCTTGACCTTCCTTATATGGAGACGTTCTGAATCGACCCTTTAGTTCCATTTGAAGGCTATAAAAGGGCCATATCCAAGCTATGGAAGAGAAAACAAATTCAAATTTGAGAGAAAAGTTACTCTGGAGAAATTATTCCCTTCATATTGAGTCTGCATCCCTTTGTCCTTTTAAGTTTGAACAAATTATTCAGCCCCAAGCTCTTCCCTCTTTGATGGAGAACCTCATTGTCTCTCTTATATGAGCTTGCCTTTGGTGGAGGATTCAAGTGGTGGAGGCCTAGCTAAAAGGGACTTAGTTTCTCAGTTCTAAGATGTGCCAACACGGAAGTTTGTCATTCATACACTTATGTTGTTTATATTTTAATAGAAATACTCTTTTCTTGTCCAATTAATGTCTTGCAAATATTTGAATTTTTATTCCATGGGAATATTTGTTTTGAATATTGATGGATTATTCTATTATATGTGCTAACTTTATATATTATCACCATATTATTTCATATATTGGTAGTTGAGGACACGTTGCAGATGTATATCTTTGAGTCAAGTGCCCAACGATGGTCTTCTTTGAAAGTCTGGACGAGGTAGGATATTTATCTTGTCTTGTTAGCATCTTCGTTTATATATCATACTTGAGATTAGAGTTGATTTATGCAGTCATTCCATATGTTGTGGTTTACCCCATTCCATAGAGTGATTTTCCTCGTAACAGAATTGATGACCATACTGGGGAATGAATCTTCTTTTTGGGGTTTGGAGTGTTTTTCTCCTTTGATTGCTCTCGGTTAGCTTGAGTTTTCTTGTCCTCTGATTGCTTGACAACCTATTTTCATTTTGAATCCAATTTTCCCGGCCTTATCCTTAACCTGATAGTGTTTCAACACATATACACGTTTTTTCCCTTGACATATGCATACATACGCGAGATGTCATTCTATAAGGCACGTACATACGTGGTTATTTCTTAAACAATTGTGTACCTCATCCTTTTTGGATTAATTGTTGAGTTTGGTGTTTGTTGGGTGAGTTTTGATGGTTGTTGAGTCTTCTTGGGTATCTGTCGTAACTGTTAAGTGCTTTTAGAGTGATAGGAAACCTTTCTTTGGTTGAATTTTCAGGTTGTTTTTCTTTCTCATCATCTTTTTCATTTTTTTTCCTTGCATCTTGGACTGAGTGTTTGCTTCTTGATACCCTTCTTGGTTTGTCTCTTTTTTCTTACAGTAGGGTCTATATATCAAGATTTTGTTTAGTCCTTTCATTTTCATTTCTTTATATTGAAAATATAAAAAAATATATACATTTTTCATTTTGACATTTTCTCTTTTGGGTTGTTTATTATTGATCTTGATACATGTATGGAAAGATTTCATCTTATTTGAAATTGTAGAGTTGAATTGAAAATTACATTTTGAAAAGCTTGTCATTTTTTGAGAATTGAAGTTTAGGACTTAGCTTTATGTTTGTATTCATTTATTTTATATGCTAAGTCATAACATCATTAGTTTCATGACCAGATATTTTGAGTAAAAAAAATCCATTAAAAGTAATGTTGGTTAATTTAAAATTGATTAGAAATAATTTTATTTTTCAGGGTACACAAACTAGCTTAAGATATAGAGCCTTGGAATAGGATTTTGTCAGTAAACTTCTCCAAGGATATTAAACTCAACATATGTGTCTGACTAAGGGAGTGGTGAAATCCATTGCATAATTAGTGACGTCGGGATGCTCTGATCACACCGGAGTTAAGAAAGAGGTCACATGAAGTTGGTTGCAGAGATATCCCTCGAATACCTTCTTAGTGTCAGAGATATTTTTGGGGATCTATTCATATATGGGGGTCTTGCTAGTACCTTTACCTCTGTGAGAGGCGGTGCTTTAAATATTTCGGGCTTTGTTACCCTGCCCATACAGTGGACCTGACTTATGACTATTTTCCTCTACATTGGTTATATCGTGGTGGCTTTATTTGCTTGAAATAGGTAGCCACATAGGTTACTTGCAGGGGTTATTCTGCAGGTACCTTGAGTTATATAAGGGTCAGAAAACACACAACCTTTATGGAGGATTACCTCTTCGGGGGGATCTGACCAACTACCTTGTTAAGCCCACGAGGACCCTTATAACGGATTCTAATACCTCCGATATTTTGAAGGGAGTCTCAGACCCCTCTTGGACGAGGCATACCTACTCTAGTGAGGGAGGCCCCTTTTAGCCACTATATCCTGTTTGTGTGCATATTGGTCTTTTTTTTGGGGGGTGTGATTTTTTATTATTAGTCGATGTTAGTATTTTGTATTGCGTCGTGATTCTTCATTGATATCGTTAGTGAAGCCCACGTGACTCCCTCAGTTAGCGCTACCTAACCCATTGTATTTTCTCACTCTATGGGGATGAATCCTTTTGTATTTCCAAGTGGTACGACGAATCATGATACTCGACCAATACCTTGGGCCTCTAATCATTTTTCTCTTGGTATTCCATACATGTCTTTGCACTTTCCATCCTCTGTCTCATCACCTTATGTGAATCCTAGTTTTGGGTCTAGGGCCATGATGCCTCCTTATTCTCCCTTTTCATTTGGTGGGAGTCATATCCCTCAAACCTATTATGGTAAGAGGTTGGAATCTTCCTTCCTATGGATCCAACCCTAGCTTCACTTTTTCAGGATAAAATTCTCAAATGGGCAGTCATTCTACTTATTACATCCCGTCCATCTATCCTTCTTTCGCTATGCCAGTTCCTACGAATGCTTTTCCCATGACAGACCTCCATCTATCCTCTGGTGTCTCATCCAAGGGGATTCAATTTTATAGTATGGGGATTCATGAAGTTCCTTTGTTTGGAGGAAACACATATCTTCATCTGAGTAACCCTTGTCATGTCACCTTCTATTCATAAGCGGCTTCCTTGGTGATGATTCCCTTACAACCCTTAATGAATCAGTTTGGAGGAGGATAATATCGTGCTAGAAAGGGCCATGGTGTATACCAGAACCCTTCCTATTCTGCAATTTCTCAAAACCAGTCTTTCATAGAACCTTGGTCTCAAATTATGAAACCTTCCACTGCTAGTCATGATGGAAACACAAGTCTAGTCACTATAGGTCATACTGACATTATATCACTAACCTCTACTAGTCATTTTGGAAATAGATCATCAACCTATGAAATTCATGCTGAATACATGGAACCAACCACTGCAATTCATGATGGGGGCACAACTCTAGTCACTACTAGTCACACTGCACACAAATCACCAACCTCTGCTAGTAATGTTGGGGATTCATCACCAACCTATGCTATTCATGTTGGGAATTCATCACCAACCTCTGCAATTTATGTTGGAGATATTCTACTAGCCTCTCCAAGTCATGTTCGGAGCATGTCACCAACCACTACAATTCATGCTAGGGGCATTCATATGGTTGAGAATCCTAGACATATAATACATAATCCCAAGTTCATTTTTAGGATTTGCAAACGAGATCACCTTACTCGTTTATGCCCTGCTATGACTGTTGTACAAGAAGCGTGGTCCTTTCCTGGGGGCCCTTCAGGTTCTAAGTCATCTTTGGTTTCCCAACATTCTAATCCTTCCTTGGTTGATACAATGATTGTGCCGATGCAATATTCAGATAACACCACTCTTCTTTTTGGGGGTGATGCGTTTCTTGACCATGTTGTCTCGCATCATGTTCAACCAATGGTCATGTCGATGCAATCTTCGACTGACACCACTCCTATTTTTGGGGGTGATGCATCTCTTGACCTTGTCGTCTTGCATCCTATTCAACCAATGGTTGAAGAAGTGGTCATGCCGATGCAATCTTTGGGCAATCCCAATCTTCTCTTAGAGAGTGACAAGTCTAAGTAATTGACATTATCAATGCAATATTCGTTCAATCCCACTCTTCTTTTGGGGGATGATGCATCTTTCGATCATGTCCTTAGCATTTATGATTCTGTACCTTCTGAACAATGGAGCATTCCACTCCCTTCGAGTACGCTCCCTCCAATCCCTAGGGTGGTTTCCTTTGATTGGAATGATCTGGTAGAGCCTCAACTTCCTTCTTCTACACCCTTCCAGATAAGGGGCATTCTTAGATATATTGTAGATAAGGTAACCTTTACAAGCATTTTATCCTCCTTGAATTGGAAAGATTTGGTTTTTACCAAGATTCTGTTAGCTATTTTTGAATTGTTGACTTTAGACAGAAGTCCTGCATGGGATCCATGATCTCCCCTAGTATATGTTGCTTGGAAAAACATCCTCTGAGTCTTATTTAAGCTCTTTTCCGACTCTCTCAAAAATAGAAAATATTGTCCAGTGAAATTATCTCTTTCACACTTGTTAATTGGATTTGAAAGGACATCTATTTGGTGTAATTTTAACCATTTTTCGGACCAAGTAGACTAATTTCGAAAAATGAATACTCTAGTAAATAGTGGCTAGAAGACTTCTCCTGGGTATTGTTTTATACTTTTTTCGGGCCTAGGGGACTAAATTTACGAAAAAGGACATTCTTTGGAGTCAAGTTATAATTTCATCTCATTCTCTTTCTTGCAGAATTGAGCCTATTTCTGGTTTCCTCTTTCATGTTATTAGCCTATTACCTCAACAATTTGCATCATCATCCAAGAAGAGCCTTGTTTATATCCTTTGCAGCTTGACACCCTGTACCCTAAGAGGAAACATTCCCCTGAGTGTTAATTCCATATATGCACCTCTTTTCATTGATCATAGGTATGTTCCATTGTTGGAGATAGTTTCTTACTCATGACATTTGTTTCCTCCTCTGTATCATAGCATTCATTTGTCTATGAAAAAAATAAAAAAAGATAGGCGAGAAAAAAATATTATGTCATGTTGGCAGCAGTCGTGTCGCCTTTGAACAAAGAATAAAATTTTGAGTCCACTTATCATCCAAAGTTTGGGTTTAGCATGAATTTAGGAAGTTGAGCTCGTTACTTAGAGTTTACTCCTCTGACTGTTTACTCTTCCAGTCCCTATGGAGAGTTTTATTGGTGCCTCCTGCATCACAAAGTTTCATCATTGAGTCTATGCTGCGAGAGTCCTCCATATGTTTCATGCTATTGTTCAAAGGATGTCTATAAGCCTATGTTGTCCATTTCTCAAAACTCTTGACTTTGCATGTTGGACACACCCTCAGTGTGTCTCAGAATTACATGAAGTTGTAGTCCTACCATGCACCATGGTCCTACTTTCCTTATGGGTAGGTGACCTTGAAACCAATAGTCAACGTCTCCTCATTGGTCATTGACTGGGGGGTTTCCCTTGTTTCGATGACAATAAATCTATTCACACATTGGGATTCATGCAGTTTCTTGGAGGCCATTAACCTTGTTGGTGGTTTCCTCACCTTTTTCGGTAGTTTTCCTTATTGGTTTTTATTCATACGGTATTTTTCATGCACTACTTTCATTTTGGTGCATGTGAAAGATGCACAGGGTCATTTTTTAGTGAACATGTTCTTCATCCAAGTTCCTCCAATTCATCAAGCTACGACTTTGTACCTCATGATGAATGATGAGAGATGCCTTAATTCTCTCCTTTTAGTGTGTCTCCTTCCATCAAATTCATATTATTTATTATGGAAACGAGGTCTAGAATTCTATGAGTACCTATAGGCTTGCAGTCATCAGTGGCGGGTTCTCTCACCATCGACAGTTGGGAATACATCAATTTCTCCTGATCGATGGATTCTTGAAGTGTTTGACCTCAACACATTTATTCACACATGTAATAATGTACTTGTTTCCTTGATACCTACTTTCATTATCAATAGGTTGTTTCGCGTTTGTTAACGGTATACCTTAATGACCGGTAATCAAACAAAGTCTCATTATGTTCGACCTCAACTCCTTTATTCACATGATGTAGACTTACACCTTTGTCGGATTGTGTAGAAGACTTGAAGACATCAGTTCATAGTCACAACTTTCTTAAGTTGTTTCTATCATTCATTGGACCAATACCTATATGACTTCAGTGATCATGGGAGATCATATTATATTCCATTGTATACATATATCTTCAGATTGATTTTGAGACTAGTTTTCACTAGGCCTTGTTCGTGACTATGAAAACCCATGACATGTATCTACCTTTTTATTTCCTATTCAAGGCCATGAAAAATTGTTTGGTACGTTTCCACATGGATATGCAATGTAATTCAAATTGGCAGCCATGTGCACAAATTCATTATGGATTGCAATATTCTTATGAGAAACTAGTTTGTCTAGTTGGGTCTCCATTACCCCACTTCTAGGAATTATAATGTATTTCGGCCATCGCAGATACTCCTCTAACCTAATAAATTATGGGGCATATGTTATAGCAATATTTTCCTCACCCCATGCAACTTGCTCAGAAGGCCTTTTCCATTTCCCTATGCAGACATGAATTCCCTTTTACAATTCTCAGAGACAAAAATCATATTTTTCCACATATATGTGTCCTATCAATTATAAAACATGTGTATACACAGGTTGCACCACAACAACTCGTGTACATTGAGTTTGGTGATAAAAAAATTAAAAAGTGGTGTCGGGTTTCCATGTCACGTCATGAGATCCATGTTCCTTGACCTTCCATATACTGGAAACGTTCTGACTCATCCCTTCAGTTCCATTTGAGAGCTATAAATGGGTCATATCCAAGTTGTGGAAGAGAAAAAGAATTCAAATTTGAGAGCAAAGTTACTTTGGAGAAATTATTCACTTCATATTGAGTCTGCATCCCTTTTTCCTTTTAAGTCTGAACACATTGTTCAACCCCCAAGCTCTTCCCTCTTTAATGGAGAACCTTATTGTCTCTCTTATATGAGCTTTCCTTTGGTGGAGGATTGAAGTGGTGGAGGCCTAGCTGGAAGGGATTTAGTTTCTTGGTTTTGAGACGTGATGACACAAAAGTTTGTCATTCATACACTTCTGTTGCTTATATTTTAATAGAAATACTCTTTTCTTGTCCAATTATTGTCTTGCAAATATTTGAATTGTTATTCCATGGGAATATTTGTTTTTAATATTGATGGATTATGATATTGTATGTGCTAAATTTATATATTATCACTATATTCTTGTGTATCTTGGTTGTTGAGGAAACGTTGTAGGTGTATATCTTTGAGTCGAGTGCTCAACAATGGTCTTCTTCGAACGTCCGGACGAGGTAGGCTCTTTATATTGTCTTGTTAGAATTTTTTTTATATAGAATAATTGATATTAGAGTTGATTTCTATAGTCATTCTGTGTGATGTTTTTTACCCCATGCCATAGAGTAATTTTCCTCGTAACAACTGCCCTGTCATAGTTACACAACGTGTGGATACAGTTTGATGCACAATTGAGTTCTTCAACACTTGCACATCGAGTTCCATGTTTCCATTTTCTTCAGTTGTTTGACATGGAGATAAAACCTAATGACCATTCACTTATATATGAACTTAGAGGCATACAATATGGAGCTCTAGAAACATTCACCATTCTTCAAAACATAAATTTTCCCATAAAAATGCAAAACCTTGGAGGTTGTAAGGTTACAAAATGTGATTTAGTTTCATGCTGATATAACCTGTACATATTTCTATGCTAAATTAAATTTTATATCACCTTCAAACTTTATTATGTCATCCAATCTGTGTCTGCTATGATGAAACCCATTTCTACAAAAAAATGACAGTTATAGCACTTGCGCAATGTGCCCACACTGCGCAAGTTCTATGTCTTTCTCATATTCAATGCTAACTGCCATAGTCTGCACTTTGGGTTTTCCAGGTATGTATATGATGTAACTAATTTCAACACTATAGATTTCACGTTTTCATAATAGCTTCAAAATTATGGTTTGGGTTTTATCCCCCTACTTATGATGAAAAAATATCAAAAAGTACAAAACTGAATATTGCCACCACAATGATATTATACTTCAGCTACTTCTGCAAGTAAGTCTAACTTTCTCTTAGCCTCATGATCAATCTCAATTTTTTGTAGTCTTTTCCCCAGAGCTCTATTTTCTTTCTTTCAAGACAAGTTCTGTTGGTAAATGTGCTTGAGCTACATGTGTAAAGGTAAAGACATTTTTACCATTCTTTTGTTTTTATCAATGACCTCATGAAACTGGTTAATGATTTCAAAGGCATCCTTCATGTGTACTCTTTGTTCCTCCCTTAATTCGATGATAGTATCTTATGCTTTCGTTAACTGATTTTTTAGCCTTTTAATTGTACTCTCGCCTTCTCTAGGTGAGGTATCTATCTTTAAAATTGTTGCAGGATCATGATCTGTTGAGGGTTATCTTTCATACTTTTTCATTAAATCCAATTTCTTAGCTACATATCTGGTTAGAGGAACACTGGGCTTGGAAACCTCTACTACTTTAGGGATCTTTTCAAGTGATTTCTTTTCCTTTTTCCTCTTGGAGTTGTCAATACTTAATGGTGCTATATTTTTCATTGATAATGTGGTGTCCTTATTTGATTTAAGAGTACTAATAGCCTCTTCAATAATCATTTTCTTCATTTCTCTATTTTCAAACTATAACTGTGTTATAGTATCACTGGATTTCTCAAGTTGATCCTGCAACTCCATGATTGTCTTGTCCTTTTCATATGAGGGTATCTAAACCTTGTTAAAGTCTTGAGTTGTATGCTCAATAAGTTGTTTGTCCATGATGGGTAGTCTCTTTGTTGCTGACCTTGTGAGAGATTTTCTAGGTTTCAATATCTCAACAACTTCAGGGGTGAATTGTAATTTTCTACCCTCATTTTTGGTTTGCTTGCTTACTGGAGGTTCTCTAGTCTCTTTTCCTTTTCCACTGTCTTGATATCTTGATCTCTTTTCCTTCCTTTTACAAGAACTCTCAGAGGATAATATGGTTTTTCTTTCAACTGATGAGGGAGTATCCTCTTTGTCTTGATGGTTACCAAAAATATCTGTTGCTATCCTTGCCAAAACTAAGAAAGAATCCCATTCTTTATTCTGTTTCCTAAGTTCCTCTAACGCTAATAGCTTAATCATAGAAAATTGAAATAAACTAGGCTCAATACGACTTTTTTTTTTCTTGCAACCTATCTGACATCCTGCCAAGACTTCTATAGAGATAAACAAGTAAATTTAAGGGATTTTTACCAGTAAAATGCATTAATAACCTAATGTGATACTGATACACTCTATTGAACCTTTCCTTACAAGTAACATATCTCTAAAAAACCCTTAATAACTTGCCATAATGCTCCAATATGAACTCCCTGGGCACTGTAGCAGTGAAATTATGATTCTTGTATTCAAGTTTTAAGAAATCATGGTAAAAAATGAGATCAAGGGGTATACCTTTGAACTACTTTTCTCCTTAGGTTGGGATATTAGTTGCAATAGATATTTCATCTTCAGTCACCTAAAATTGAAGATCACATATCTTTGCGTCGATGCCATTGAAGTTGAGGGAAAATTCTTTGGTCACCTCCATATTATAACCCTGGAGTTTTTCGCAAAACCGAACACATCTGACCTGCTCAAAAGATGCCCTAATTTATGGATCAGAATTAATGAGATGCAAACCTTGGGGTTTAAATCTAAAAATTGTTCCACCTTTATTGTACTTCTTCTTCTACTCTGGAGTTGACATGATGACAGGTACACACTAATCCAACTCTGCAAATTAAGAATGCAATCACTTTAAAAGGTTCATACACTTCACATGGTGACCACACATGACTTTAATGACTCACATAATCATGATCATGACCCATCATGAATATAAAAACATAACACACACACATGAATACCAAGTCATGACTCTAAAAAAATAACACACACATGAAGACCAAGGAATGACTCTAATAATATAACACACACATTTGACAAGACTATAGGATACTAACATCCAGAACTGATTCCATTAGACAAAGACTCAATCCTAATGCCTACTAAGGCGAAAAAACAACACATGCTAACTAATCTAGGAGTCAAGCATGAAAACAAACCTTCTCGCAAAGAAGCACTAGTTGGTGATGGAATCCAACATCGCAGGATCGATGCACAAAGGGGGTTAGTTTTAGCAGGTGGGAAAGTTACATTGACAACCTGTTTAACGAACTTATGCCCTAGTGAAAGCTACCTCACTGAGCAGTAGAAAACCATCCAAGGAGTTTGATTGAGTCTAGCCAACGTCGATCCCAGGTACAACACCACCTTCCCTGTGCTCTCACCTTAGGTCGGAAGTCTAAAATATTATTTCCTATATGGTACCACCTACTATACCAAAGAATAGGGGGGACAACCAACATTCTATTTTACATGCAAGGGAAGGGTAACTAATTTTGAAACCACTTTGAGAGATTACTCACAGAGAGGGGTTCCTCCCAAGTTATCCTCGTAATACGTGAAACCACTACACAAAGACCAACAAAGTAGGGTTGATTACTCTGTCGGCCCCAATGTGACCTCGTGCTTGACCTTTATGTTAGAATGGATTCCCAAAGTCAGTGATATAGCAACTAGATTTCACTCCCTAACTCAAAGCTCTATGTTTTTTTAGCATCTTTCGAAAGTTATTTTCAAAATCCTATTCCAAAGCTCTACACCTAAGATAAAATGGGTTTGAAGATCTTTTTGAGCACTCAACACACCCTAAAAATCCTATACCAATTTTTTACTTTTTGGGTACAACTTGATCTTTGCACTATCCGATTCGACTTCATTTTGAGAAATATTTTTGTCTTTTCTTATTTTGACTCTCATTAGATATTCAGGTTGTTTGAATTGATGAAACCCCATGACTTAAACGGGCTTAACACGTAAATAAAGAATCAACAACCAAAACACTTCACCCAACTCACTCAAATTTGACATAGGAAGGAATTCAAAGATGGAAAATAACCACTCAAGAAACCTCAGTCACTGAGCGTCGATCCCCATCGACACCAAAAAAAGCTAGTTTTTGTTTGCATCGAAATATTGCATAAGGATATCGTCGATAGCCGATTCCCCTTCGGAATTAGTAAAATGTGAGGGGAATGGACGTTAACAAATAAATAAAGATATCGTCTATAGCCAATACCCGACACACTTATCAGAATCGGGGAAAACCTAAATGGATCACAACAAACATTTTGATTGCCCTAAAAGATATCCCCAATCATTGACCCCTAATGCGTCTTCGACATCATGACTTTTTTGAGGAAGCTAATCCGAAGAAAGCACTATATAGGTTCATCTTCGATCGCTGACCCTGGATAAGCTTTTGGCATCGACGAGCTAAGGTATTTTTTAGAACAACTAACTTAAGGAAAGTTCTGACTCTGATTAATACACGTGAATTTTGTCACCGGTCTTCAACACCACGTGTCTTTTCCAGATTCGAGAACCGTACGATATAGTTTTACCCCAAGTCATTCGTGGTTCCCTAGGTCCAATGTCACACCTCCAAGTAATCCATGCCACGACAACATTGAGAGTGACCGACATCAGATATTTTGCGAAGGACATCAATGAAAACGTTCATAACACATCCCCGATTCCTGATCCACCAACTGAGAGAGCGACACGATGGGATGTTTTAGCGTTAGATATGATGGTATTTTGAGAATTTAAGGGGCTAATTAATACCAAGTCCCGCATTAGTTTCTACCTTGTGCGCCAATCAAAGTATCCATTTAAAATCACCGATAGATCACATCACCCCCATGCCTCCACCGTCAACCCACAATGAATTTAAGTTGTATAGATTCGGTGAAAAATCTGCTTAAATTTCACTCATCACCCAAATTGAATGGTTGATGCGACACGACAATTTATTCCCTGGTTTAAATCCTCTTGAATCGTTGTAAATGAAAATCATTCTACATGTAAGGAGATTTAGGGCATCCGAAGAAGAAAGATGAGTAATTCAAAAGCTACAGAGATCCCGTGAGTATCAAAATAACTAGGTTTAGAAATATTTACAGGTATGTATCCAAGTCTATGGATTTTACATGGTTCATATATCCCCAATCGCTGACCCCCGATGCGTCTTCGACATCAGGACTTTTTCGAGGAACCTAATCCGAAGAAATCACTAGATAGGTTCATTGTCGATTGCTGACCATGGATACGCTTTCGACATCAATGAGCTAAGGTCTTGTTTAGAATGACTAACTTAAGGAAATTTTCGACTCCAATAAATACACGCGAATTAGGTCATTGGTATTCAACGCCATGTGTCTTTTCCATATTAGAGAACCGTACAGTCTAGTTTTACCCTGAGTGATTCTTGGTTCCCTAGGTCCAAAGTCACACCTCTGAGTCAACCTTGCCACGATATCATTGAGAGTGACCGACGTTGGAGATTTTGTGAAGGACATCAATGAAAACATTCATAACACATCCCTGATTCCCGATCCACCCACTGAGAGAGAGACACGATAGTATGTTTTAGCATTAGAGATGATCGGATTTTTATCATTTAAGGGGATAATTAATACCAAATACCACATTAGTTTCTACCTCGTGCGCCAATCAAAGCAGTCATTTAAAATCACTGATAGACTTCATCACCTCCGCATCTCCACCATCAACCCACGATAAATTTAAGTTGTAGATATTCGACGAAAGATCTGTTTAAATTTCACTCATCAACTGAATTGAATGGTTGATGCGACATGGTAAGTTCTTCGTTGGTTTAAATCCACTTGATCCATTGTAAACAAAAATAATTCTATGCAAAAGGAGATTCAGGGCATCCAAAGAATTTAGATGAGTAATTTGAAAGACGCAGAGATCCCGTGAGTATCAAAATAACCATGTTTAACAAGATTTACAGGTATGTATCCAAGTCTATGGATTTTACATGGTTACAGTTCATATATTTTTTATCTGGTTTTGTTCTTTACATAGTCTCTAAAATTTTATGTTTCGAGTTGCAGGAATAATGCCGCCAAGAAAGCTACCCACCAGACAATCGTTGAGGGAGTCAAAGCTGAAAGAACTAGAGGTAGGCGAAGGATCCTCTCCAGGGGTCGCAAAACAATTGGAATATATGTCGAGGTTGGAGCTTGTCATAAAAACATTGACGAAGAAGGCTTTCATCTAGCCTCCAGCCTTTGGAGATACAGAGGCAAGAATAGGATCCAAGATGGCACTCTCGCATTGGGGTTAGCTCTTTAACAAGATCAACCATGAGGAATACCCAAAATATATACCACATAATGATCCATATGTTAGAGCGCTCGATGATAAAGTGTTCCTGAACATCCAATGGTCATACCTGCATATGGTGGTGAGAAGAACTCTTGTTTTTCCCTGTATTGAAGTCCTGAAGTGGCTCATCGATGACACAGGCACAAACAATGTTTGATAAACGATGAAAATGGTGGTCATGTTGGAGTGTTCTTACTGGTGGAAGTCCAAAAGTATTACAAGCTTACAGACCCTGAGGAGCGACTAAACACATATTTTTTCGTGAAGTTCTACGAGTGCCACGACAGCAACTGGGTGATGGCTTGATGGTGGAGGGAGGACAAGAAATACACCAACCGGAGCAATGGATGGTACTCAATGAAAAATTTAAGGGATACATACATCTATTTGATGGATCTCATCTGCCAATCATATGGAGAGAAGGACTGCTCCATATTTTCAGAGTGATGGATGCCCTTAGCTTACATAGTGACTATCTCCAGGAGCAGTTTCAACTGGGGAGCCATAATTTCTAAAAAACTGAGCAAATGTATACGATAGGCTCAGATGCTGAAGGAGGGAGAGATACCAGGTTTCTACATGGATTCATATTTTCTTATTGTCATGTGTGCCAGAAACAGTTTTTCCAACATAAATCTGAGCTGGCATGTCACAGAGCTCCTAATCCATGTCTATTTCAACATCCTATGGGAGAATAGGTACAAGAAGTCTTACTACCTCATTTGTGATGAATTCATCGCATGTATTTACTTCATTCTTTTTAAGAAGGAATGCCCGAGACTATCGGCCGCAGCAAATAAGATGATTTCCAAGGTAGGCCACTGGTACCTGGATGAGCACGACACCTACATCAGGGTGTTCAAGGCCACCAGAGCACCACATATCCTATGAGCTCATGTACCAGACTGAATTGTAGTAGGATAAATATGCTACCAAACCATCCTGCAAGGCTACAATGCCACTCTGGTCAAAGACAAGAAGCGTCCATTCATTCCCTATGGTTTCCATCTAGGTTTCTACTTGGTTAAAGACACAGCTCAAGACAAACAAGAAGGGTTGAGCCAGCTCAAGTTTAGGTTCCAGATAGGTCGGTTATGCAAGCATGATCCAAAGGTCTTGGTCTTGCAACATGATTCACAAGTTTCATAATGTTGGTCATATGCCCATGACAAATTTGAAGATGAAGTCTTTAGGTAAAATTCCCAGGACTGGGATGAGGTGGTAGCGAGGATGGTCAACCTCAAAATGACCAATTTCATGGCCATGAGCCTAGATGAATAGGAGTTGACCATAGAGAAATAGGATGAAGAGGCCTTTAGATGCAAAGAAGAAATCAGAGTGATAGAAGCAACATAGGCTCCCCTGGTGGCCCCGGTGCAGGATAAAGGATTCCCTATGACACATGACACATGAAAAAGGGGATTTCTCATGATAGAATAGGCACAACGAGTAATTTATCAGCTGTAGGATGACCCAGACCTCAGAGGAATGATAGGAACCTCTATGAACAACCTATATGAAAGTCGGATAAGACCAAGTGCCCATAAACTAATAAAAATTGATGAAATCATCGGGTTAGACAACATTAAAATTACAACACCACATGCTGGATCAATGGGGGATGTTTCAGCTTAGCTGGAGATAGTCAGAATATCAGGGAGGACTAGTGCACCAAACCCCCTCCGTGAATTGATAAATATCTATGATAATGAAGAAAGTACGAAGGTATCCTTGGTGACTCCTCTGTGGATAATAGAGGAAAAGGATCCAGAGAAGGAATCTTCCCTAGTTCCCGATGCTCAAATTCGAGGCCTTCCATAGAAAGAACAAGAGGTTGAAAGTGTCTTAGACATTGAGCTTTCCGATGCACCGAAGACCCAAGTGGATAGTTCAAAGGAGAAGTGAGGGTCGGGCGAACAAAAAGAAGAAGATCCACAGTAGGAAATCAACGTCTCAATGGACGATTATCAAGTAAGTATCGAGCCTACCCCCGATACCTCAATTTAAATCGGTACTCAACTTCTTGATGAGCAACAAGCATAATCCAAACGTTCAGAACACATGGAGGAAGTTCAAAAACCCATTCTTGAACAAATATATACCATCGGGAGCCTAGGAAATATGCTCACCTAGGGAGATCAACAAATACCCAAACTCATGGATGAAGTAGCTAACATACATGCCATCGCTTATGACCGAGAAAGGAAAGCTATCATATAGAGAAACCAAGAAGAGGAGGATCACTCTAGATCGCTCCATCCTCATCACCATGGAGGAAAAAATGATCAACACAGAGCATACCAAGACATTTGAACTTATCGATGTAGGGATGTCAATCATAGATGCCACCCTAGACATAGAAAAAAGGGACGAAGAGGAGTTGGCTGCTACTTTGAAGGAATTGGAATAGTTTCTCCACTTGGCGAAATATTACTAGGACACCACACAGGTTGCGATGTTCCCGAGAAGCGAATTCCAAGAGGCCTACAACAAATTTACAGATGAACGACACCTATTCACTTCAAGGATAGCTGAGCTTCAATAAGACACCCTCATGGCATTGGCGACATGCATGGATATGGAGAGGTGGTATGAGAAAGAACATCAAGCCATGGAAAGGATTGATTATATCAGTTCGGTGCAAAAGGGTCAAGACGCCGATGAGAACGATATCTGGGTGCTAAGGGAAAGTAGGATCAACCACATAAGGAAATCAGTCGAGTATTGGGTAAAAATGGCTCAAGAATATCATCAGGATGTCTAAGAGAAATGGTTCAAGTGCGAGAAAATATGGACCAAGAACAACCAGGACATGAGAGACATCAGCCTCCTTGAATTTGACACACATGATGACTTTTTTGACTTGTGCGACATAGTCGAATCGCATACCAAGAAAGACTCGTCATGGGCTGCATAAATAGAAAAGGTGGTAGACATGGCGCTAGGACATGTGTAGCAGTTCATGGAGCACCTGATCAAATCTCAAGCCATGTTGCAGCAATTAAGTGCCATAATAGTCAAGTATCAGGCACGGGAAGTAGAGATAAGAGAGATCCTTTCAACCCCAATGGAACAACATAGATTCACATATGCTAATACATGCAAGGATATCTTCATCAAGTGGTCGGAGTACGAGAAGAGTCATCCACTCAAGTGAGATCATTTGATGACTCTTTGAAGACTGACAGAAGAAAGCGCCATGTGGCGATTTTTGTTTTACTTAGCTACACTTTAATAGTTATTTTAGTTAATAGTATGTTATAAATAGGAGGATAAACCTATTAGTAAAGGGCCAATTGTTGTTGCAAAGACCCTCATTTTTGGATTTGTAAAGAACTATTTAGGAGTTGCCTTAATTGAGAAGTCATATTTAGGACCAGAGACAAGTTTGTGTTTTTTCATCAAAAGCATGTGCGAATGGATCTGAAGAAGAATTATTTCTAATTCTATCTAATGAATGAATGTTGTAACGAGTAAGAGATTCTAAATCTATTGATAAGTTATCTGATTCAATGTTTTACAATTCTTATCTTTAATGATGAATATAAATCATTGTGTTAGTATGTGATTGATGATTAGAGTCAAGGAAACTATTTTTGTTGCCATCATTTATTGAATGTATGTTTTCTTCTGATAAATTGTATCTCAGTCAATTATTGGAACAACAACAGGTTAATGTATTATTACTAGTCCTGTGGTAGAGAATCATTGTGTGCATGCTAGAGTAAAAGGGTTATCCCAAGATCATCCTTTTCCAATAGTTAAGTTTTCCCACCTTGTTACCCAATTGGTTTATACTAGCTTTTATCTTGTATCGGTCCCACCTATAATAAAAAGTACAAAAAGAGAACATATGAACCGAAGGAGAAGCTTTCACTAGAAAACATAAATCCCATTGATTATTTGGCCCTATCACAAGATATGTAGAACCATTCCACCATTAAATGCTACATAGTCTAATTGGCCCTCGGTGGAGGGTTTGGTTCCTATTGTTGAGTTAAACAGATTTAGGACCCCTCAACAGAATTGGCACTAGACGGAGGGCCTAAAGAATGAATGGTTGTTAATATGTTTTAGAAAATCTTTCACACAACTTGTAGATTCAAAACATCCCACATGCATGGCTAGTCATTCCCAAGATATCCCACACACCATGAGTACTCCTAAAACAAGTAACTCACCCCAACACAAGGAAGAAAAATTGTTCTCTGATATACCTTACACTCTTCCTCATGAGGAATTGAACCAATTCAGAATAATCACAAGAGCTTACACTTGACAGATTAATGCACTTCCCTTAGCTTTGTTACTTCCTTGAAGAAAACAAATAAGAAGACCAGCGGTCGAGTCCCCTGACTGGATTTTTGTGCACACAGTAGAATACCTAATAGATTTCTCCCTCACCGAAATCAAACATCATCTTAATCTAATCCCAAAAACATCGACCGACAAATACTCCGAGCCCGACGATTTTTTTGAAGAGGAAGGGTTTAACTCATAATGATATGAAGACATGGAAGATAACAATAATCATGATGAAGAAAGGGGAAATCCACCTTAGAATAATCAACCTTGGTTGGAAAAATATGATTTGGCCGTCCTTGGATGAGTACGTAACCTTCCCCAACATCCATAGAAGTTACTCCCTAAATTTGACCTTGAAACCTTAGTATTTCCTGAAGACCATATCAAAAAATTCATACTAGTTATCAGGTTAATGAATGTCCAACATGAAGATGTAGTATGCAAGATTTTCCCCTATATTTTTGAGAAATCAGCCTCCATGTGGTATTTTAACTTACCTGTAGGATCCATAACTAGTTGGATGAAGTTTCAAAAGGATTTCTAGATAAATTTGCATAAGAAACCACTACAGGAGCTTTGATGGCTGATTTGTTCACTGCCACCATGAGTTAAAAGGAGAAGGTCAAAGAATTCAACCAAAGATTCACCACTATCTTTAACAAATTCCAACCCGAAGCTAAACCCACTCAGGAGATGCAAATAGAAGTATATATGAACTCTCTCCCAACTTCTATCTCCATGTTTGTTAAGAGGGCTACCAAAGCAACCCTAGCCGAAAATTTTGAACAAGACAAAATGATAGAATCTCAAATGAAGGGATGTAAATAAGGCTAGGTCCCATTAGTCAAGAAAGAAGTTCAACCTCCTCCCAGGAGAGGACTGTTGTTGACTAGAACCCCATGGAAACAAACAAAACAAGGTCCCGAAAAGGGAAGTGGGGACATAGAAGACCTACAATGCATGGTCAAGAAGTTGTCAAATGAGATCATAGAGATGAAAAGAAGTGCAAGGGAGGGAAACCAAGGCCAGAGGCCCTATAAACCTTTTTTCAAAAGGAATCCACCGTTCAAAGTGATTGAACCTCCCCCAACCAACTTAAACATTGATCTAGGAAACATAGCTTCCAACTCTTTCTGTACTTACCACCAAGAGAAACACTCTGAAAGAAACTGCCCAGAATGGGTGCATGCCATGAATTTGATGGCCAACCAGTCTCTAGATGAAGTTTCCTTAACCAAACAATCAAGTGGATAAGTTATGAATACTATTGATCAGGAAGAATTTGATCCACCAGAAGAAACATCCATGCTAATATGGGATCCTGACCTACCAATACCGTCCAATGATATATTTGAGGTTCAAGAACCACCCATGGAAGCCTTGGTTGTGCAAACATGAAGCAAGGGTCAAACTGTCTCAAACGATCTTACTATTGCCCAAACCTTAGGAGGAAGACCAGCTCCCGATCACCCGAAAGAACCTTTTGCTCCCTGAAGAAACCCTATAAACATCCATACACAAGAATCGCCCAATCTAGACTACAACATAGTAGAAGACTTGAAAAATTTGAAGGAAAACATATCGTTCATGGACATATGTAGAATCCCTCAGCAAAAGGAATTTATGTTACAAACATTGAAATCGATAGAAAATCCCACAAAAAGCATTGACCAAGGATGAAATCTGATTCCCACAGATCTAGGAAATAATCCAACTTTGAACGCTTTCTCTGAAGATAAGAAGCGAAAACGTTTTGTCCCACTGTTCCTTTTGACATTTGAATTCTTCAACATAAACCTCCATAATTGTTTGGTTGACTCAGGAGAATCCTCCAATGTTATGCCATTGTCTATTTGCAAAATATTAAACACAATCCCTCTCAAAAGCCATAAAAATGTAATATAACTAGATAGAACCTAGGTAAAGGTCATGGGAGAACTCAAAGATGTAATGATCAGAATAATGACACACCCTAAATTTATGCAAGTAATTGAAATCATTGTAGTAGATATCCCATAAGATTTTGGATTGTTATTAACTCGAGATTGGTATGAGAATTTAAATAGATACTTGGGTATAGACTGGGCTTACCTTTGGTTGCCATTAAAGGGACACACAAATATGATCAGGATCGATAGGGAAATATATCTAAAAAATATTTTCACTGACTTAGAAACCCTCAATGAACCCTCATTGAGAGATTTCCCCATGCTAGGCAATTATTCCCGTGACTCCGATTTCAGGAATCTCCCACCCTCTCATCTGATGTCCCTCTTACTCAAAACTCTAAAATGTGTTTTCAAGAGAAATTGTCGATGGTGGCAGAGGAAATCCTCTTCTGTCAAGAACCTGTGTTATAAATCACGGAACAAACAGGAGGAGAAGAGGAAAGTGACAAGAAAGAGGAAGTTGATAGGTTTTGCCCACAAGTTTGTACCTTATACTTTGATGTATCCAAATCAAAAGAAGGGTCAGGGGCAGGGTGCATCCTCATTGAGCCAAAAGGTAAACAACATTTTTTGTCCTGTAGACTAGATTTTGAATGCACAAATAATACCATCGAGTATGAAGATCTAGTACAAGGGCTAAATAAAGCCATGGACTTGAACGTTAAATAATTGAAGGTTTTCAGAGATTATGAAATCATCATTAGACAAGTA
Source organism: Picea abies (assembly GCA_900067695.1). Taxonomy (NCBI): domain Eukaryota; kingdom Viridiplantae; phylum Streptophyta; class Pinopsida; order Pinales; family Pinaceae; genus Picea; species Picea abies. The sequence continues at coordinate 32,565 of CBVK0100020835.1, forward strand.
AGGAACACTATACATTGCAACTCTCCACACCTGAGGAATTACCAACAGGAAGTGCACAAGCTAATAGATCATTTTGAAGCCTTTAACATTACAACGATCCCTAGAACAAAGAACATTCTTGCTGATTCTTTGGCCACCACTGCCTCAAGACTATCACCTCTAGAAGATTATGAAGCCTCCCGGTTCACTGTGGAGATACTCTACAAACAGTTGGTGCCCAATAATATCTCTAATTGAAAGGTCTTTGAAGGAGATGAACAAATCATAAATGTTTTGACCAATGAAGATAATTTTAAAGACTTGGCTATTGACGATAAAGTATTCCAAGAACAATCAACAGAAATTGATCCTTAGATAGATCAACCGACTGACAAATCAAGGTCTCACATGATACCGAAGGGAATATCCAATTTAGAAAACCTTTTTGAACTAAGGGAAATATTTAAAGGGTCAAAGAACACAAAGATGAGGAGTTCTTGTCCCATACATGAAACTATCAATTTAGGAACCCCTGCAAATCCCAAAAATATAAATCTTGGAAAAACGATATGTAAAGGGGAAAGGAAGGCCTATCTGAAAATATTTTAGACAATATCAAGATGTTTTTCCATGGTCCTACCGAGATCTTAAAACTTATGATACCCATATCATTCAACACACTATCCCATTAAAGACTAAAGTAAAAACCTTCCAATAGAATCTCTGGAAGTACCAACCATCCCTGGAGCCTCTCGTGTGCTAGGAGTTAAAGAAACTACTATATGCCAAGATTATTTTCCAAGTTAGACACTCCACATGGGTAGCAAATTTGGTTCCTGTGAGGAAAACGCATGGGGATATCCGCCTATGCGTATATTTCATAAACCTTAATAGGGCTTCATAAAAACACAACTACCAAGTCCCACCAATGGAGAAAATATTGTAGACAGTGTCTGGCTTTGCGATTTTCTCCTTGTTGGACATTTTCTCAGGTTACAACTAGGTTCTAGTTTCAGAAAAAGACAGCTTGAAAATTACCTTCCAAACCAAGTGGGGAACCTTTGCTTATAAACGCATGCCCTTTGGGTTAATCAATGCAGGAGAGAACTTCCAAAGGTTCATGGATGTAGCATTTTGGGGACTAATCAATTAATGTGTAGTGGTCTATTTGGATGATATAACTGTGTATTCAAAGAACAGAGAAGATCACATCCAAAATTTAACCCAGATTTTCGAAAGGTGTACCAAATTTTTGAAAGGTGTAGGAAGTACGGTATATCCTTAAACCCTAAGAAAATTATTTTCGGTGTCGACGAAGGTAAGATGTTAGGCCACATTATATCCCAAGTAGGGATTTTCATAGACCCCAAAAGGATTAAGGCCATAGCTCATCTTCCATTACCTCACAACAAAAGGGCTATGCAATCATTCTTTGGGAAAATCAATTTTGTGAGGAAATTCACCTCCGATTTCGCTGAAACCATCAAACCCTTACAAAAAATGATTCATAAAGATTTTGAATTTAAGTGGGATGATGAACGAAAGAGGGATTTCAGCAATATTAAGACTGCAATATCTCAGGCTCCAGTGTTATGAAGTCCCGATTTCATAAAATATTTCTTTATCTACACTTTTGCCTTCGACCAATTACTAGCTGCAGTATTGACTTAGAAGGATAATGACAAAAATGAGGCCCTCGTATCATTCATGACCATTAATCTCCAAGGGGCCAAACTAAATTACCCTGCTATAGAAAAGCAGGTTTATGCGGTATACAAGGCAGTGAAACACTTCATATCTTACATCCTTAATAACCATACCAAATTCATAGTGCCTCACCCTACAGTCTGATCCCTATTCACTCAATAGGAGATGGGGGAAAGAAGAGGAAAATGGATGGTAGTGGTCCAAGAATTTGATCTAGATATAAAACCTGCTAAACTAATTAAATGACAAAGGTTATGCAAACTGGAAATTGAATCCCAGGACCAAGTAAATGAAGACCCTGGGTGGGAGAATGAGTTGGAATTATGGTGTGGTGAGGCTTCATATGTCTCCCCAGGGAAAGAGTCTTGGTACGAGAAAATGAATTATCTCCTACATCATGGGAATTTACCAGAAAACCTAAACCCTAGGGAAAGGAGAGCCCTGAGGTTAAAATCTGCACAATATCGCCTCATAAATTTGGTTCTCTTCTATGTTAATTATGATGGGGTACTTTTAAGATGTCTCAAATGTGATGATTTAAACAAATTTTTGAAGGAGATCCAAGATGGTCCTGCAGGTGGACATTTTGTAGGAGACACCATTTCTCAAAAAATATTGAGAGGTGGCTATTATTGGCCTACTTTGTTTAGGGATGCTCACACATACACTAGAAACTATAGAACTTTCCAAATAAGCATTGGGAGGGAGAAGAGAGAAGCTATCACACTCCAAACGGTGGTCATTTCTAGGCCATTCGAGCAATGGGGGTTAGATATCATAGGAGAGATTACACTAAGCTCTTCAAAACAACATAGATACATACTAACCACCATATATTATTTCATGAAATGGGAAAAGGCCATTCCTCTAACCCATGTAAACTAAAAGGTGGTGATCCAATTCATAGAACAACAATTGATCACAAGGTTTGGTGTGCCTTCTGTCCTTGTTTTTGATAATGCAGCTTCATTTTCTTCCACCTTATTAATGGAGTCTACTCTAGACAAAGGAATCATAATCAGATACTCTGCAAACTACTATCCACAGGGGAACGGTGTGGCAGAATCAACTAATAAGAACCTAGTGAGGATATTGAAGAAACAAATTGCATACAACTAGATGAATTGACATAGTTCACTTCATAATGCCTTATGGGCCGATAGAGTTACACCCAAGGAAGATATAGGGAATTCCCCATACTTTATGGTATACAAACAGGAAGCCATTCTGCTGAATGAGATATATCCCCAATCTCTTCAACTTGCTCAAGATTTGAGAGGACAACCCTCATCAGTCATACAACAAAGAATTCATACCCTCCTCATGCTAGAAGAAGAAAGGGAGAAAGATAAATCAAAGTTCATATCTCATCAAAAGATACTTAAAAGGTGGTTTGATAAGAATATGGCGTGAGATCGGAAGAGCGGTTCAGCAGGAATGCCG
>CBVK0100020836.1:0-35686 GCA_900067695.1 Picea abies
CTCTTCCGATCTCACTTTTATCTCTTATTTATACAATAACACTGACCTTTAATTGTCTTTTAAGTCATAAAAGGCCGACATGGCCAGTTTACATAAAAAATTCAGTTTTTACATAAAATTAACAATTAAAACCCTAATTTCACTTTAGGGATGACGTCATGCCCCTCTAGGGTGACGTTAGGCCCTCATCATGGAACAATAGGCCTCAAATGTGAAACGTTAGGCCTAGAAAGGCCTCAAATGCTACCACACGTGCCAACTAGCACCAAACCGTCCTCATGCCAAACCCTAACTGAATGACGTCAAGGGTCAATATGGTGACGTCAGGGGCCTTCAAGGGCCAATGTCATGGTGGAAGGGCAAGACCCCCCTGGGTCTAGGCCTGCTAGAGTGTCTCGGGGGAAACGCCCTTCTTCCTTCCTGGTGCCATCCTCTGGTGTCTTTTTGCCCTTGGTTGGGGTCACAACATCCATTTGGTGGGCTTTTAGCCCCATGAAGGTCCGAGCTAATCATCTCCCCATATGTACCTGTCCGCCGGGCATGGTCCTGCAACAATAACAAGTACGCCCTCCATGGGCTTATAAGTCATAGGGATCATAGCAATGACAATCACATCCAATAATCAAATTACCCAAACATGTGCATCAAACCTCCCTTTACCGAGACAAATGCTCAAAGACGTTATGCATTTTAACAAGCCAGGTTTGGAGAGGGTCTTTGGATGTCTTATTGGGCTAAACCTCCTCAAGTTTGGGGTGTTTCCTTGGTGAAGACCAATCTAGGTCATGTAAGTGTATGAAATGGTGTAGGGGAATGTTTGGGCAAGGGGTGTAGTGATAACAAGGAAATGTAGGTCTTGCCTGTGGGTGCCTCTGTAGAGGGCGAGATGCACCTTGCCATGGATGCCATTGTTCCCTAGCCCATTCAATGCCTTTTATTCTTTGTCTTATTGCTTTTTCTTTTCAAGAGAATCGCTGGGGGACACTGTCCTGGCGTGGTGACCAGTGGTGACAGTGTTACCCACAAACACTTACGGAAATGAGAAGGCTGGCTCATGATGAGACCCCCTTTCTCTTGGCTATGCCACCAAGAGCCACTACCCTGGTTTGGTGACCAGATAGATGGTAGTGTCATACCACTACATGCCCATGGACCTAATAGGCCGGCTCATGATGAGACCTCCTATCCACCAACTAGACTTTGAGTTTTATTTTATCTTACGAGTCCCCTTTTCTTATTGAGAAGCCTTTTATTGCTTTCTCGGGAATCCCTGGGCGAAGCTTCTCAAGGTTTCATTTTGGCTTTTAACTTTTGCCAGCTACTTTTACCCTCTGGGCCTTTAGCCCCTTCTTCCCACAAGGCAAGGTACAACCCTTACTAGTGTGGCAAACCCAATGTCTGAACCAAGGTAGGGGAAGATGAGAGTGACAATGATGAAAAGTGGTAAGTATGGAAGGAATGGACGATAACCTTTCATAGACCCACCTAGTGGCAACTCATCCCTAAGGAACCAGCTTACTAGGGCACTCTGTCATCCCCCCCAGGTATGAACAAGTTAAAGAGAATAATTTCCAAGCAAACGTTATGAAACAAAGGAGAGTTCAATGCACATATTCAAATGCTTCGAAAATCAGAGTGACACATACCATGATACCAAGGCTCATTACCTCATGGAGCAAGGCCCACTGTTACTTCAGGATCAAGCTGATGGGATGGATGCTACTGCTGTGGATAGATAGGATGCATTGAAGAAAAGATGGGACCTCCGGGGCCAAGCTCAAGTCGTATGACTCTCGGTACTCCATGTCTAGGGCCTGTGGGCCTCGAGACATAATCTCCTTAGTTATCCCTAGGATAGGGGATAGCGGCTCCATTTCCTTTAGGATGCCTTTAGGTGATGTTCTTGACTTGTATACTATTTTGTTTGTTCCTAGGTTGAAGAAGAATATTCTTTCAGTTTCTTTTATGATATATTTACAGTGGAGAGTTGCATTTGAGGGACAACATTGCATCATCAATGATTATAGTCTAGCTAGGCTAAGGACTTTGGCCAGAGGGGTGAGAGAGGGTGGCCTTTACAGGTTACTTGCTTATCCAGTCACCAATGACACTTGTACATTCAAGTGAGAGGCTAGATAAGCCTTCTAGTTTTAAGGAGGCTCGAGAGAAAGTAGCAGCGCCTAGATCTCAAGTGAGGGAGAGTATACCTCTTAGGAGATATGCTAGTCTTATTTCATTTGTTTCTTCCATCTGTGAGCCTCTAGTTATCTTGAGGAGGATAGGTGTGATATCTTGATGGGGGATGATGCTGAGTTTGATTCCATGATTGCAATTGATGGTAGTATTGTAGAGTACAGGGAGAAGGTTGATGGATTCTCTCAGACAAAGGGAGTTGACCATGATGTTACTCTTGCTTCAGGATTCTCTCGATATGAGGGAATTGATCTAGTTTAGGTTGTTTTAGTTGATAAAGGTTTTGAGATGCATGAGAGGGGTTCTCATGTTCACAAGCTGTTGATAGCCTTGCATAGTTTGTTACCTATACTATGGGCTTGGTATTTCAGGATCGACAAGTTGACTTGTGCAGATTTCTATCTTTGTGATTTTGATAGATGTGATTCACTTGTCTTGGTCTTGAATGGAGATGTGATTATCCTTACAAAAAGGTATTTATGGGAATAGGTACTATACATATCACTCGGAAAAGAAAAGCGTTTCTTGTAAGAAACCTTCCTTTTATAGTTGTGGTGATGTGCTTAGAGCTTACCGACAGAAGCAAATTGACTTATACAACCCCTTATGGCTTTGGTGGGGGGAATGGATTTTATGTATCATTACCTCAATAAACAAAGAAGCCCCTATCGAGGTTCAATACGAATCTTTGGGAACCTTCCACGAAATCCATGAACATTATCGAATAAGAAAAGGTAGAATGGGGGAAATCTTTAATATATACATTCAAACAACTGTTGGTTGTATGAATAGCTTATGATGTGGTTTCCGGAGACTTTGGCTTGTGATGTTGACTTGAGGGACGATGGAGTTTGGCAGATTGATTATGATCTAAGGTTATGTTTCTTCATATTCATAGGCGGTCAATATTCTTTGGAAGATCGAGATGCTATGATAGCATGGGTGACAATTCCTTTCCACAAGACAGTGCTTCATTCCAAGATTGCAGTAGTATAGATTTACAAATGGCATGTTTCGTTGAGTTGTAGAGGGAGTCATTAGGTTGGTGAAAACACTTTCTTCGTAAAGAGGGAGTGTTAGCTTTCAGGGTTACTCTGAAAGTGTTTACACCATGTTTGGGGGTGCTTCATGTGATTTGGGGTACTTGGTGTATGATTCAACCCTTGGATTGTTCACGATGGATTTACACATGTGAGATGGTCCATGATCGATTTGTATATTGAAGATGGTTACTTGGTGGTTGCTTGCCCTCAATGGGGTGCTTTCTTGGTATTCTTCCCTAGGGCATTCGAGATGTCCTAACAACTTGGGTGTTGTTCTAGATGCTGGCTACATGGGGATGGTTGCTTGCTTGGAGAATACCCTAATTAAGAGGATTGTTTTGCATCCCGAAGGAGTGCATTGAGCCCTAGACAACATGGGGTAGCTTGGATGTTTGCATGGAGGCATGGAGTTGACTTGGGGACACTTCGGTTGTGATAGTGTTCATGTAGGGGGACATAGTGGAGCACACAACTTAGGAGGATTGTTGGAGTCCTTTGAGGCTTGTAGGAGGAGTGTTGGAGACATCGCATGGAGTGTCCCTGCATTGGAGCCTTGCTTGTGTATGACATCAACTTGGAGCTTAACATGTGTACCCTTGGAGTGTAGCGCTTTATAGGTGTGAGCTTATTTGTGGCATTGTAGGTTGCTTGTAAGGTTTTAGGCCCACATATGTTTTGTTGGCCTCTCTTACCTCCCATATATATATAGAGGAAGGATAGAGTCCTTTCATCATTCTCATCCTTGATCACTATTGTCTTAGAGATGTGACTAAGAGAACCACACTAGTCTTTTTCTCTCTCTTAGATCTTCATCTTTGTACTTTCTCTCTATTGTCTTGGAGGTGCTAGGATTTCTTGGAACTTTAGGAGCATCTTGAATACTAGAGTTAGGGTTTTATCTCTTGGAGACTTTGGAGTTAGGGTTTTGTGATTAAACTCTAGGTCGTACTTGTTGAAGTCAAGCAGAAGAGGAGATGTCTTGCCAAGGAGGCTTGCTAGTGTTGATGCTAGCTTGTAGAGTATCTTTGGTGGAGCTAGGGTTTTCTTGGTTTTCCCTAGCTAAAGTTTTGGAGAGCTAGAGGACTGTACTAACTTTGGGATGAGGCTATGGTATGTACATGAACTTCATCTTTAGACATATATCTGGAGTTTTTAGTGATCCAAAATTGTCTCTATTGCAGATTTGATTTTCAGCCATCTATTTCTTAATGGTTTTGTAGTTTCTAGCACTTGTATGTCTTGATGAATTGACATAAGTTAAGGATGAAATTTTTAAGTGATTTAACATCAATACATCAATATTGAAGAAGATAGTGCATATTTGCTGCTGTATTTACAGCTGTCATACAGTGAATTTCAGATCTGTTTTATATATGATAGGATTGCCTTGGAGGGCTGAAACTTGTGGGCACACTTTGGTATCTTTTCTCTTGAATTGCCTAGTGGATTGGGGTTGTTAAAAGGTGAAATATTGTTTTTTGTTGCCTTTGTTTTATTTATATTTCACAACAGCCCTAAGGTTGAAAATCCACATGGTTAAGATCTGGGAAACCTCTAAGAAGGAAGGTGTAATTTCTGTTTTGCATTAATTTCCCTAGCGTGGAAATTTCTACAGGAGAATGCATATTTTGTGTTCCAATATTCGATATGTTGGCCATTGGTGCAAACTTGTGAAGTTGAGATATGCATACTCAAGCTTTACAACCTTGAGATGCACATTTGATGTGTGTTTTGATGGGTTTGTGCTAGTATCCATATTCAATGTACACAATCCACCATCTAGATTCAATGCATTGTTACACACACAGAGTTGATGGATCACTGCAGTCCCACCTGGACTGTAGAGTGCAGCTCTCTTCTCTTGGTGCAATGTGAATATGGATTTTATCTCAAAAAACACTATATATGTTTTGTCAGTGGTCACGGACACCAGTAAGTCTTGAAGTCATGAAATGTTTAAAGATAATATATTCAGATCACCCAGCTCTAAGACAGCAACTGAACAGCTGAACAAAATCAAACTAGGAAAAACAAAGTATTCACAACAGACTTAACTGGAGAATGAGAATTTTATTTTAATTTCTGATTCGTATACCTGCAGAATTACATACAAATAGTCATGATGTTTGGTTTCACAAGTCGTTTCATTTTTGGAGTGTATTCAAACTATTGGTTCACATACTTGTGTTCCATTGTAAACAATTTGGCTACCTATTCTTAATATTGCCACTCTGTCAAATTATTATAAATGTTATGTAGAATCAAACAGCGTCTGCCATCAAGTCGAAGCCACACTTGCATCATTAAAACCTTCATCATTGCATCTGTGATAAATTTTCTTGTCTCATTTCGCTGCACCTGTATATTGATTTTTTCAAGCTGATCATGAACAAAATGATACTTCTCTTCAATGTTGTGTTCTTGCATGTAATCTTGGTGATGTAGACAGAAAACCAACAAAGAAAGAAATTCTGCTACAGATTCTGACATCAAACAATAACCCCAATCAGAGTACACAGTTAAAAATGGAAGTAATACAATTTCACAGGGATTAGAATCAGACAACAACAATCAGAATTTGGTTCTGTTACAACAAATTCTGGCACCCCCAAATGATGTAAAGTCCTAAGCATCAAGGGGCTAGTTTTGTGCACTTAGGAAGGCTACCCATTGTAACCACAGTAGCTCTTCCTCACACTTTTGGTTGGCTCTTCTCCAACCCAAGGGGGGGCTTCTCTAAAGATAGGATTGCTAAGGCTATAGAGTGGAGGCTCAAGGTAATTTTGTGAAGAGTAAGCCTAAGCAAAACGAATTGTTGTAGTAAAAGTAGAATAAATGAGTGGTGTGGGAAAGTAATATGAAGGTAGAAACCCTTAGACCAAGTGCCTAATCACAACTTGGGTGTTGAAAAACACTAGACAAACACTTAGTCAGCACAATGATTTCAACCTCCAATAAAGACTTCAGGAATAAACTGTAATTTGTGAGCATAAATACAAAATGACAAAGATCTGAAAAACATAACAGTGGAAATAACAATGAATAACAGACTAAATATCACCACATTTTACACTAGATATTCGGGAAAAGCCCCTGGAAAAACCTCGAAGGGAAAACCAGCCAAGGAGAGATTCTTTCTTATTGAGCTTGCAGGAAAATTTCCGAGTTTACAACAACATTCTTTTTCAGCAAATAAAACTGTACTTATCTAGAAAAATGTGCCAACAGTCCACTTCGATTTCAGTGCCAAACTGCCTTGAAAAACGTGCCAGCTTATTGTACGCCCTGTACAGCCCTGTATATTCAACACAGCAGCAACCGCTGCCTCGAATTCTGTGCCCAAATCTCTGCTGTATGGTCCTGTTATGTATGGACAAGCTACACCAATAAATGCACCCAAAACTGCCTTGAAGTCTGTGCAACCCTTGCCTCGATTTCTGTGCATAAAAACAGTTGTAGGGACCTGCTAAATCCGTATGGTACGACCTCCTTTAATGCTGTTCGGACCATAATTAAATGCTCATCCCTTCTTGGGATGCGTGCCAATCATCCTTTGCTGCTACTCTTTTCCTTTCAGCTCAATCTCTCTTGAAAAGTGTGCCTCTTCACATTCCCTCCAATCTCCCTTGAAAAGTGTGTCCCACCTCTCTCACAAGCTCTTTTTATTTACTCATTAATGAGTAACTGCCCTAACCCTAGATCTCCAAAGAGATAGACGGTCAAGATTAGATCTTGCCCTCTTGAGATCAATGGTCATGACATAATCTTTCATTGAGTTCACTTAAATCACTTAAGTGACCCAAACTTTATAAAGTCACTTTTACCCATTAAATATTAAAAGACCCCACTTAACTTTATAAAATCACTTTATAAAGTCAAGTCACTAGAGAGAGACATTTTCTCGGTCACTTTTGCATGCTGGGCACCGCCAATGCAGAAGTACTTCCGAGCTACAAAAACTAACATTAGGAAAATGGAGTCATGGGAGTGTAAATCAAAGAGGGCATGTGCATGAAAATGTAAGGTAATAGGCGTTGCAATGTGTTGCTGCCTAATCCACACCTCGGTTCATGCGGAAGAAATCTTTAATCCACTGGGTGTGGCCTTGGGGACAAGTCTTGAGTCGGGTAGCTGTCACCTAGCACTCAACTCCTTCGTCTAGGTTAACTCCTAGTGAAACCAAGGGGGGTAGTCCCTAATAAGAGAATCTAAGGCTTGATTAAACTAAGCACAATATTATTCTAGGATTTAAGTGAAGCAAAAGTAAATACAACTAGTCTAGCATCATATGATAACACAATAAGAAGATTGCTTAAACCAATGATATCAAATAACTGAAATACTTCAAGGGAAATGATAATAACCATTTGATAATACTTGAAAGTAAATGCGAGTATAGAAAAGGAAATGAAAGCACTTGATAATAAGCAAAATGAAATAAGTAGACCAGTGCCAATAATGTAAAATGTTGCTGCGAGATGGGTTGCAATGCTCTTGATAAGTTTTATTAATTAGGGGTTTCACTTGGATTTAGATAAATTAAGTGCAGTGGATTGATAATGTGAATCCACTTGTGAGTGCAAGATTGTAAATGTGAAAAAGAAATCTAAACTAAAATTTGGCCCTTTAACAATTATCCCTCAAATGGGTACAAGCAAAACTGCAGGACTTCCAACGAGGAGAGAGTCTAAGTCTCAAAATATCCCCTTGAACTCACATGCAAGAGTATTGGTCCCTACACAACTCAGCCCTAGCAAGTGCACATGAAAGAGAATAAACTAACATAAATGCTCTAGTTTTGATGATTTCTTCAGATTGACTTCCATGAGCTCTTGTGTTTGTTGATATCACCTTAATGGTTAGCCCTTTCAAATTGTTGTGATGATCCCATAATAGGCAAATAAGATGAATATGAGCTTTGGTTAAAACCATGGATGCAAATGCTAGACTTGACCTTGTGCATTCTGTTGATAAGAGGCATGTTGCTATGTGATGGAAGTGGTTTAAATTTAGATGAATTGGTCAATTATTGTTAAAATTACAGCATCGTAAGATATTCTCCAAGACTGCCTTTGGCAGAACTTGAGACCTGGTGAAAAGGGTCCTGTTGTTCAGGACAAGAGTCTAGTTGTAAGTTAGTGTAACTTGAGCAAAGACTGATGTTGCCTAGTTGGCAAAAGTGATGTGTAGTTCTCCTAGGTCACTCGAGATGGATTAAGCTACAAGACCTTATCTAGAGTCTGATCAACTTTAGATAAGCCACTGTAGCATGTGACCAAATTGTGCTGGAGAACTGTAGAAGCACATCCTGAGACAACTGATTCTTTACTTATACTTGAGCTGCAAATACGTTATGTAATGAGCTAGTGCATTGGCACGTGTGACCATGCAAGAGGGAACTTGTGTTTGCTTGAGTGAAATCAAATTCCTAAGTGTAACATGACTGGGCAAGTCATATGCATGTTGAATGATTGACAAGTAAAGATGTTCTCAGTATAAGAGACTTAGCATGCATGGGTTTAAGTAATTATCAGTTAAGGCAACTTGAGTGAATATCAAGTTAAGTAATATATAGTTAACTGGAATAATTATTAAGTTAAACTAAATAAAGTTAAATAAATGAATGTTTAACGGAAGTAATTATTTAGCTAAATAAATAAGTTAAATAAATCAGGTTGAGTTAACTTGAGTGAATATTAACTTAAAGAATTATTTAGATAAATAATTAAACTAAATAAATAAGTTAAATAATTCAAGTTGAGTTAACTTGAATAAATATATATTAAATAAATATCAACGTAAATAATTATTAAGTGAAATAATTATTGAGTTATATAATTAATCAGATAATTAATTATTCAATTAATAACTTGAGTGACTCTCAAGTTAAGTCATAAATTAAGTTAACTAATTATAAGTTAAGTAATTAGTAACTTAAGGAATCAAAATGATTTCTAAGAGAAGAAAACCTTAACTCCTAACTAAGTAAAGGAGATCTAAGCTAACTACAACGAATCTCTTCTTGGAGGTTGAGTCTTTGGTAATAAAAGGAACCTCTGGGTAAAGCATAATGTGTTGTTGATATTGAGAGGAAGAGAAGAGTTTCATTGTAACAGGGTTTAGCGTGGGAAGAAGGAAGAAACCTTCTGCAGCTTTCGCAAGCTGCCATTGCATGTGTTTGAGGTCGCTTATTTTGCAGAGATCAACTTGGATCTAGCACAGCGTATTAGTGAGTTCATCAAGCATACCTTCTTGGTCTGTGTAAAGCCAAAAAGGCTATTGTATCTGCTCCTAGCTCATATATTTGCAAATAAGAAAGATCACTTGTTGCTGGGGTTTTTCCATTCGGTTTTCCCTAGGGTAAATCTTGTGTACTGTGGATGAATGTTTATGGCATGCTTCTATTATGGTAAATGTGCATTTGAGTTTTAAAGTCTGATTCAAGTACAGTGCTATTTTTTTTTTAAAAGCTAATCAGATCTGAATATTACCATAAAATTAACAATTATTCCTATGCGTTGACTAGAATTGTGATTAACATTTTGTTCATGTTCTAAACTTTGTACACTAACAGTCATTTTATGACAATAAGTGATGTTTTATGTTATCCATTTGAAACACTATACCCCACAGTTGATTATTCGATTTTGTAACAGGTGACATGGTTCAACGACTTTGTAGTGTGGCAGAGATAAAGTTCTACTTCAATAACTACTTGGCAAATCTACAAAATGGTGGTGGCTATGCAAAACCAAATCAAAATTGCAATATTTCATCATGGGTTTCAGGATGTGAATCAGGATGGTCGAGTACTTTATCACTTCCATTTCAGCAACCTGATCATCATGATTCCCAAGAAATACCTTCTCGAACTGCAATTTCCGAGCCATGCTGCGAAGGATTTTTCTGTCCTCGTGGTCTGACATGCATGATTCGTAAGTTTTAAAACATTTTGTACTTTAGCTTTTTTTCCTTACTAGAAACTAAAATTTATTCTTGCTTTAGTTTGAATATGTACTGTGTGCTACCAAATACAACTTTTGAATATGTTATATTGGCAATGCCCATCACCATCATAAATGTACTATGATATTATTATTGTTTTATCTTGAAAACATGCATCTTATATTTACATTACTACACAGAATGATACATCAAGTAATACATCTTATATTAGATCTATGTTACCAGAAAAGAGAAATGCAAAATGAAACATGAACTGGGTGCAGTACATGAAACAGCAATTGTCAGGTTTCACTACAAGAAATGTTTGAGGGCTTAGTTCTTTTTTTTAAATATATACGAAAAAATACTGATTAAAGAAAAAGAAAATCATTCAAACTTTTACAAGTACATATATAAAGATATTATATTCATAACAATATGACATAATCTAATATAATAAGAGCAATTTTTATTGGATTCACTGAAACATTTGTAGAAGATCACAATACCTTCAAATTGACATATGAACAAATGGAAGTATGTTTTGTAATTCGCACAAACATATTTGAATGATTGATTCAACGGAAAACATGAGCTCAAACACAAACTGAATTTTATATACTAGTATGAATCATTGACAGATTCTATTTGATGGTCACAATGCACAAGGAGAGAGGGCATTTCACAAATTCTAGAGAAAAGAGAAAACGTGCATCAGGCTAAGTAATAGGACACAGCCCTTAGGGGCCTGTGTTTATATCCCATGTATTGGACATGTGACATGCTAGGACACATATCCTAAATCAGGACATGTGCCAAACATGTGTTGGACATGTGCCGTACATGTGTCCTGACCTGTCCAACACGTGTCCTTGAAAAAGACTCCTGTCCTTGCAAATAACCCTGCTGTAGCAAGACAGCAAGCTCAAGTCAAAAAATATTTGCTATGGAAGTATGTAACAAGAAAACAAGGAACTGGGGAAAAGCTTGACAGGGGAGGAAATGTTCTTTGAACATGTAATTTCTGCAACACTGAATACAAGAGCACCTACTACTGAGTTAAGGGCCATTTGTTGGGCCTTGCCTATGGACTTGGAGCATGTAAAGTGGTGAGTGCTACCAAATGAAAAGAAATGAAAAGAGAGGGTGATATTGGCCTGGGGAAGGCGGCAGCAACAAATAGGAAACACAAAAATGAGGATCTTCTTCCATTCTCGAGTAAGCCATCTAGCAGATTTGGGAGTGGAATTGCAATTCAACCAGCAAGAAAGAGGCCAACTCCAGGTGGTGGTCCCATGGACTAGATATTTCAACAAGAGAAGCGAGAGGAGCTTGATCGTACCATTGGGTTCTTTTTCTATCTCAATTTCATTTCATTTAATGTTGCATTGTCTTCTTTGTTTATTGAGATGTGTCAAGCTCTAGTTCAACGAGCTGCAATTGGGTATGTGCCTCCCAATTTAGAGAAGCTCAGAAGTACATTGTTGGTTAAGGCAAAGGAGGTGGATAAATTCTAGAACCTATTAAATCATCATGGCCCTCATCTGGTGTTAGTATTGTTTTTGATGGATGGTTAGATGCAACATGCCATCCACTCATCAATTTCATGGTGTCTTTCCAAAATGGACTAGTGTTCTTGAAAGCAGTGGATGCTTTTGGAAAATACACGGATGTGCAATATATGGGTGAGTTGTTTATCAAAGTTATTCAAGATGTAGGTGTTGATTCTTGCATGCAAATTATTACAGATAATGCACCTTGTTATCCCCATTTTGTGGATAATTAAGGAGATTATGTCTCGAGGCCCTCAGGTTGCAGATATGG
Source organism: Picea abies (assembly GCA_900067695.1). Classification (NCBI taxonomy): domain Eukaryota; kingdom Viridiplantae; phylum Streptophyta; class Pinopsida; order Pinales; family Pinaceae; genus Picea; species Picea abies. Next base: position 12,006 of record CBVK0100020836.1, read on the forward strand.
AGTGCTGAGAGACAACATGACCAACAATATCCTTTTGCACAATGGGAACCCCTCTCACCACCATAGATGGTCAGAGATTTCCAGATGGCATCCACCATATCAACTGGCTTCCGGAAGGCAGTGGGCCTTGCTCCATGAGGTACAAGTCAGTATTATGGTGAGCATCATTTCAATATTTAATCCAATTTAGTATGTTCTATCTTAGATTGCTCTAGATTTCATGATATATGCTTGGACATTATGCCTTTTTCCCTGCTTCACCTGTTGAATTTTCACTATGCTAGGCTCAAGCATGAGGTTTATTTCATTTTAACATTTACTTGAACCATGAACAAATGCAGGTACACAATTTACAAGTGCTGCAATAACCAAGATCACAAGAAGAATAACCATGCACAAGACCACAAGAAATATCCTGGGAAAACCCTTATCAACAAAGGAGAAAAACCCAACAATCCTTTGCTATATTCTCAAGAGAAGATCCTCCAACCATGAAACCCTAATGCACACAAAAGGGTGCTCTACTACCTTGAAACTTGCGCCCAAGAGAGGTGCACACTGTACACTTCAGCCCTAGCAATGTACTTGCTGAAATTTCCAAATAACAAGTGATTTGTGTGTTTCCTCAATGGGGAAATCACCTTTATTTATACTAGACTGGACAGACCAAAAGTGGTGTCTATTGGCACAATAGGGCCGACCTCAATAACTCAAAAAAAATTAATTATTACAATAAACGTTAATTATCTTTCACATATGGTGGAGCTGACCTGTACCCTTTACATCACAATTAGGGTTACAGTTAAATCTTACTCTTAGACAATATAGCAAGGGATCTCACACATCCACTAGTGCTGTTAGAATTAGGGAAAGAAGACAAAAAAAATACTTTCAAAATTTCCTATTAGACAGATCAGCAAAAAGCATAAAAGATCTCAATAAAAACTCAGAACATAAATGTATAGAAACAATAGATCTGAAACATAAGGTGTTTCTGAATGGCTTAGATCTAAACTATAGATTTATTTCTGAATGAGCAAAACAACTAGATCTAAACTGTAGAAGTATTTCTGAGTTAGCAAACCAAATAGATCTGAATACTAGATTTATTTCTCTGTTAGATTTGAACAGTATAAAGCAATATAACCATAGAAATATTTCAGAACAATTAGATCTGAACCATAAGACTATTTCTGAGTGTGCTAAGTCAATAGATCAGAACATAAACAATAGATCTAAGTACAAGCAATGAAATAAAACTGAAGTAGCCACTTACCTCTGAGTTATAAAGGAGAGCTTGACTCACTTGAGGAATGATATGCCATTGAAGATATGCTCAGAAAAAGTCTAAGGCTCATGGATCAACCTCAATGGATTAGATTTCTATCATGAGAAATGTAGGACAGTCACGCCACCAAGAAGAAACCTCTCACAAAACACAACAAAAAAACCCCACACAAAAAAATTGGAAGCAAACCCTTGTACCGGTCACACACAGTGGATAATCTGCAAGGAGAAGAGGTGACGACTGCCAAGTATGAAGGACCAGTAACTCAACAAGGAGGCCGCAGCCCTAAAGAGTTTCAAATCAACCCAAAGAATGGGACAACAACCACTTAGGAGAGGTCTGGTAAAAACTCTAACACACAACAACCCTTGGCACACGCAACAACTTTTGGCAACATCATAGACTCAACCTTCACTCAACAATAGAAGTGAGCCAGGAAAACAACAATGAAAGAAGGGCCGCAACAAATTGTCACAAAGAGGGCCACAACAACAGTCATAAAGGGAGGCCACACCACACATAGAGAATCTTAGATCAATCCGCTATACTTGAAAGAGGAGAGAACAAATGTAAGTAAAAGTGAGGGGGGAAGGGTTTATATTTATACTTTTAGGCTAGGGCTAGGCTAATAAAAATATAATTAAAAATAACATATTCAATTAATATAAATATTAATTTAATATGTTATAATTAAACATTAATTTAGTATTCTTATTAAGCCCTAAAAACAAAATTACAAGCCCCCACTCAAACCCAAACTCAAAACCAAAGGGGTGAAGAACAATCAAGGGGTTAGGAGAGACAGAGAGGTTTTCTTAGTGGCAACACATGTCCATATGATTCTCAAGGTAACCAATTAACTTTATCATCACTGCATAAGGGGTATATCCCACAATGTGGTCATGCTCATCTTCATAATCTCTCCTAGGTCTTGTGGACCATACTGAGAGAGAGGAAGAGGATCACACACCAACATATCTTGGTATTACACCAAGATCTACCTGATCAAAGACCAGGTTGCCCCAGAACACATCTGGGGTCTTATCCACCAAGGTACAAGACCAAGGATCAACCCATGCTTTAGGTATGGGTACCCTAGAACACATCTAGGGGCCCTAGATACTTCTAGGGACTTATATCAACCACCAAGGAACACATCCAAGTATCAATCCAAGCTTAGGGCAAGGATTCCTTGTAACATATCTAGGGGCCCTAGAATACATCTAGGGTCTTTACTGCTTGGTCCCAGACCAAGAACCCCAGTCATCTACTAGGGGCCCATATAAGGGTCTTTCTGCTTGGTCCCAGACCAAGAACCCCAATTATCTACTGGGGCCCCTCACAAGGGTCTTTCTGCTTGGTCCTAGACCAAGAAATCCGGTTATCTACTGGGGGCCCTCACAAGGGTCTTTTCAATTTTGCCATGGCTTCTAACTGCTTGGTCCCAAGAACCCATGAGTGTACTGGGGGCCCTAGTCCACAAGTAGGGTCTTATGCCATCCTCCAGGAGAATGGCTCTTGCAGTTGCATTAAATTCAACAAGTGCTTAGCCACTGGGGGTACGTCCACCTGTGCGCAGCCACATGGACGTCCTACTCAACAGATCTCTATCTCATTGAGTCCACATGAGAATCATCTGGAGTACCATCTCAAGCCTGACTCAATTGAGTCCACAAGGCATGAGACCACACGTCATAACAACTCAGTCCAGAGTCTGACGCACACCCATCACATGGGCACCTTCACCCCACACAGGGGTACACATCGTCTCATCTCAATCCAGAGAGTAACAACACAACCATCTCATGGGCATCCTCACCCCACACAGGGGCACACATCGTCTCATCTTAGTCCAGAGAGGAATGACACACCCATCACATGGGCACACCCAACACATGGGCGCTCTCACAGGTTGACTCAACTCAGTCTTAGCGGAGAACGTGTCCTGGAGGATGTCTCACGAAGCTGCAATCATCAACATCACCTTGGTGGTTGGCATTCTGCCCTAGTAAGTGGTTTTCCTTAGGGATGGGTTTGCTACTAGGAACTCCCTTAATGATCCATCGTACCGTTCCTGACCATACTTACCACTTTCCATCATTATTCCCTTCCATTTCCTTATCTCTTGGGATTTTAGGGTGTATTGACCCAAGAAGGGGTTGTCCCTCATTCTATGGGAAGAAGGGGTTGAAAGCCTAGAGGGATTGATGTTGGGTAAAAGATAAAAGCCTTGTATGAACCTCCTAGATGCTTCACCCAGGGATCACCCAAGAAAGCAGTGAAATGCTTATCTTTGAGTAAAGGGGACCCACAATATAATAATGAATGCTTAAAAGGTTAGTTGAATGATAGGAGGTCTCTGTTAGAATATAATGGATGTGCTCGTTTTACCATTGACAATATCACTATTGTCACCCAACCATAGGCCGAAGCCACCCTCTGAGCACCTTGAACTTGACAGAGAGAAGAATCCTGGTAGCAATCCAATAGCCAAGCAAGGCTAATGCACCAAGCAAGAAGTAACCAAAGCTGATCACAGAGTCCAACCCAAAATTGGCGCAACACCTTCCCCAGGACTTGCGCATAAGACTGCCAGACTGCAGTGCGCACAAGTGACTTTCTGTGATTCTGAGAAGTGTGTCAAACGAGAGACTGGCGCCCTGTATTTATAGTAATTCTGGCAAACTGCCTGGGCCGACTTCTCATTCTGGGTACTAATTAATTCATATTAATTATCTCTCTTCAGCCGACATCTCTTCTAGGGTTACGTTCATTTCTTTTCTTTCTTCCGGAACATTCTAATCTTGTCAAAGGTCACAATGGAGGTTCATACCTCCCGAAGCTACCATAATATCAAGACTCCCTCCTAGCTAGGGAGGTATAACTGATAATGGTCTTGAGCACAAACAAACCATTCAACTGGTAGTATCATGAGCACCGCCATTATTATCCAACTGGATAATCTTCATGACACAACACAACTGTGTCATGAAGATTATCAATTGATAGAACACAACTGTGTTTATCCATGGTAGTACACCATGACACATAGTCATAAACAGTGGAACATATCCACCTCAGTAGCATATCTCTACTGTCTGGAGACGGGCAGTCTCCATAATAGTCATCTGTTATCAACCTGTACATAAAATATTGTTATGATATAAACTGAATCATTTGGGCCATTCTTTCACTGACATCTGTGAGATATGAAAGAGTATCTGCCCTCAGAGTAGAACATCAACGATGGGCTATCTGGACTATTCTTCTCAAGCAAGGAAGAATGATTGCTCTGATTTCTGAGCCTGGACCATTCCTCACCCCGGGCCATTCCTCCGACACTAAACAAAGTGTAACCTGGAGAGAATGAATCTGCCCTAAGGAATGCCTGTCCTTGATTGCTGAACCTAGACCACTCCCTACCCTGGGCCATTCCTCCGGCACTAAACAAAGTGTAGCTTGGAGAGAATGAGTCCTCCCTAAGGAATGACTATTTGGACCATTTCCAAAGGAAATGACTGTCTTGCACCAACCTCCAAAACATACCATTGCCCATGTTAACCACAATGGGAAATCGCTGTCCGGTGAGGCAGGCCAGTCTTCTTGAGTAACCCTCAAGAAGAGAGACTGCCCTAGACCACTCCCCATGTTAACCACAATGGGAAGTTGCTGTCTATGGTACATCAACAATCCATCGAACCATTTTTATTACGAAAATGACCGTTCGATTTGGACCATTTTCCAAACTGAAAAATGTTTGTCTATTAGAAATCTCAATCTACTTTCCGAATTGGAAAGAATCTGCCCAAGCTGGACTATTTTTCAAACTTGAAAATGAATGTCCTCAATTCAATAATATGTCAGTGCTCCCTCCCAACCTGGAGAGTCATTTCTTCCCTTTCAACTAAGGGAGTTATTTCCACGATCCCCATTTTGTCTCGAAAATATGCAAACTTTATTCTGGACAGAGGCTTTGTCAGGATATCTGTCGTCTGCTCATCTGTGGGGATATATTGGAGCTTTACTTCTCCTTCCTGGACTTTATCTTGAATAAAGTAGTATTTGATCTCAATATGTTTCGACCTTTCATGAAACATTGGGTGTTCTAATAGTCTTATACAACTCTGATTGTCACAGTGTATTATGGTCAAATTTGGGACCTGATCAAATAAATCAAAGATCAACTTTCTCAGCCATATTGCTTCTGTGCGTGCTTCACATGCTGCGATATATTCTGCTTCTGCTGTGCTGAGTGCGACAGAGTTTTGTTTCCTATTGCCCCAAGATATCATAGCGGAGCCCAAGCTGAAACACATTCCTGAAGTACTCTTTCTGTCTTCTGTACTTCCTGCCCAATCTGAATTTGTAAATCCATGAAGCTGTATATCAGTGGATGCGGTATATCGTAAGCCATAGTTTATTGCCCCACGAATATATCTTAGGACATGCTTTGCAGCTATCCAATGTTCATGTCTAGGTTCCACCTGGAACTGGCTTAGTGTCTTCACGACAAAGCAAATGTCTGGTCGAGTATTTACCAAATACATCAATGACCCAATCAATTGTCGATATAGTGATGGATCTATTGGATCAGAATCTGGATCTTTTACTTTTCTTATATCTGTAGTAATAGGAGTGCCCATGGATTTGCAATCCATCATTCCAAACTTCTGAAGAATCTTTATTGCGTACTTTCCTTGTCCAAGGAATACTTCACCACGTTTCTGCCATACTTCTAGTCCCAAGTAGTAATGCATGAGACCTAGTTCTTTCATATCAAATTCAAAAGCTAGTTCCTTTTTGCACTGGATGATGAGAGACTCTTCACCTGTTATGAATAGATCGTCAACATATAGTAGTAGAATTACAGGTGCATTGTCCACGACTTTGTAGTAAAGGTTTGGATCTGCATGACTTTTGGAGAAACCAAGTCTCGTTAGATAGCTGTCCCTTCTGGCATACCAAGTCCTTGGAGCTTGTTTGAGTCCATATAAAGCTTTCTTTAATCTGCAAACGTGAGTGTCTCTGGAATGTACTTCAAACTCTTGAGGTTTTTCAATATATACTTCTTCTTCGATTGCTCCATTGAGGAAAGCTGTCTTTACATCCATTTGATGTAAACTCCATCCCATGGAGGCGACAAGAGATATGATAGCTCTAATGGAAGTATATCTAGCAACTGGAGCAGATGTTTTGTCATAGTCTTCTCCTTCCTTTTGGGAGAACCCTCTAGCTACGAACCTTGCTTTATATTTATCCATGTTTTCGTCTGCTGCGTGTTTGATCTTATATACCCATTTTGAAGTTACCACTGATTTTTTTCTTAGGTCTAGGCACAATTTCCCATACATCATTTTTCATGATGGATTGGTGTTCTTCCGTCATAGCTTCTTTCCATTGTTTCTTTTGAACTGCTTCTTCAAATGTGGTAGGTTCTTCATCTAGAAGCTTCGTCATATATGCTGCATAACTTGAGAATCTTTTAGGCTTCTTACTTTTTCTGAATGTTCCTTCTGGGATCTTGAGTCTTTCTACGTCTTGTAAGGTAGCTTCAAGCCAAGCTGGTCGTTTCTTGGTCTTAGGTACAGTGTCTGAATCAATGGTCTCACATGGTTGCATAGGATGATCAGGTTGTTCTTTTTCGTCATTTTGGTTTTCTGTGCTTTCTTCAATAGGTTCTTCATTCTCTTCTTCCTCTATAGTTTATTCTATGGATTTCTTGAAGGCCATCTTTTCATTGAAGGTCACGTCTCTGCTGACTTCAATCTTGTGTTGTTTCGGAATATAGATTCTATAAGCCTTGGATGAATCGCTATATCCCACAAATATGCCCTTCTTTCCCGAGGGTTCTAATTTATTCCTTTTGTCCTTGGGAATGTGAGAGTAAACATGACATCCAAAGATTCTTAGATTTTCCACATTAGGTTTCTTACCTGAGAAGGCTTCTTCTGGAGTCATGTCCTTCAATATGCAGTTTGCACATATATTGTTGTCATGGCTGCTTCTCCCCATAAGAACATGGATAAACCTTGATCATTTAATAGTGTTTTTACTGTTTCTTTGATAGATATGTTCTTTCTTTCTGCTACACCATTTTGTTGAGGATTATGAGGAACAGTTAGCTTCCTCCTAATCCCTGCCGATTTGCAGAATGCAACGAATTCCTTTGAGGTCTATTCTCCTCCATTATCTGTTCTTAAGGTCTTGATCTTCTTGTTTGTGAGGTTCTCTATCTCTGCTTTGAATTATTGAAACTTGCTGAATACTTCGTCTTTTGTCTTCAGTAGATATAACCAAGTCTTTCTTGAATAATCATCTATGAAGATTACGTAGTAAAGAGATCCTCCTAGAGATTTAACTGGCATTGGACCGCAAACATCTGAGTGTATCAGATCTAGAATCTCCTTAGATTTGTTGTTGCTGCTTGGGAATGATTTCTTGATATTCTTCCCAAGAGCACATCCTTTGCAAATTCCTTCATGTGTAGACTGCAATTCTGGTATTCCTTCAACCATCCTTTTGAGAAAAGGTAATGCTTGATAATTAATATGAGCGTACCTTCTATGCCAAAGTTCAACTGGATTGGCTTCGTCATGTATGAGAGCTTCTTCATTTTGTTCTAGTAGTCTATATAAATTTCCTTCACGACTTCCAATAACCCTAGCATTCTCTATGCTGGAGTCTTTATGCCAAGATAACACTTTTCCATCTACAAAAGCTATTCTGTTTCCTTTGTCTTCTAGGCAAGATATGGATACAAGATTCTTTTCTAAACTAGGTACATATAAAACATTGCTTAAATGAACATTGTTACCTGTTTTCAATTTGACGGAGGCCTGTCCAAATCCTTCGACTGGGTAAGTACTTTTGTCTCCAAGCTCTACCTTGTATGATGTCTTCTTCTCATTTAGATTTGAGAGTCTGGCTTGATCTCCAGTCATGTGCCTAGAAGCTCCACTATCGATTATCCACATGTCATCTTCAATCGTTCCGGTGAGTGTTGAGTAGTGTAGAAGACTGATCTTTTCACTCATATCTTCAGTTGACTGGTAACTGGTCATGCTTTGATCCAAAACTTCAAATCTAACGTTTCTGTCTTCTGAGAGAGCCAAAAGGTGCACTGAACTAGGGCGCATTTGAATATCTTCTCCTTGAGCGAGATGCTCCATCACAAGGTGTCGGATATCGGATTTAGGGTTTCTGCAACTGCTCCTGCTAGTAACCCTAGCGACAATGTCTTGGAAGCTGATCCTGCTAGTAACTCTAGCGATAGTTCCTCAATGAGCTTAGTATCCTAATGGCTATGCTTCCTTCCAGCGGTTAAACTGAATGAAGGAGGTGTGGGCCCATAACCTGTTAGAATATAATGGATGTGCTCGTTTTACCATTGACAATATCACTATTGTCACCCAACCATAGGCCGAAGCCATCCTCCGAGCACCTTGACCTTGACAGAGAGAAGAATCCTGGTAGCAATCCAATAGCCAAGCAAGGCTAATGCACCAAGCAAGAAGTAACCAAAGCTAATCAGAGAGTCCAACCAAAACTGGTGCAACACCTTCCTCGGGACTTGCGCACAAGACTGCCAGACTGTAGTGCGCACAAGTGACTTTTTGCGATTCTGAGAAGTGTGTCAAACGAGAGACTGGCGCCCTGTATTTATAGTAATCCTGGCAAACTGCCTGGGCCGACTTCTCATTCTGGGTACTAATTAATTCATATTAATTATCTCTCTTCAACCGACATCTCTTCTAGGGTTACGTTTATTTCTTTTCTTTCTTCCGGAACATTCTAATCTTGTCAAAGGTCACAATGGAGGTTCATACCTCCCGAAGCTACCATAATATCAACAGTCTCATCACGAGCTGACTTATCACGTCCATGGATATCTAGTGGTATGACATTGCCATCATCTGGTCACCAAACCAGGGTAATGGCTCTCAGTTGCATGACTGAGGGAAAGGGGGTCTCATCATGAGCCAACCTTCTCATTTCCACTAGGTGTTTGTGGGTGACATTGCCATTATCTGGTCACCACGCCAGGGCAGTGACCTTCAATGTCTCCTTAAAATTATGAAAGAATAAAAGAATGGCAATTAATGGGATTGGAAAAAGTGCATTACGGACGAAGGTACCACACACCCTCTACAAAGGTAGCCATGAATGAGACACTACGACCCCTTGTATGTCATGAGCCCTATGCCCATTGAGTCTTGACTCCAACCACTTCATGCACTTTACATGGCTTAGAGAGGGATCTCTTGGAAACTCTCCTTGACCTAGGGCAAGACCTACCCAATAGGACACCTCATCAACCCTCCCATATTCAAGCTTGACAAGTCGCATAGTGTCTTTGAGCAATTAATTGTTTGATATAGTGATCTTTGATGCACATGCTTAGATGGCTCATTTTTTGATTGGATTCACTTATCATGATGTTATGACTTGAGATCCTTGGAGAGGGCGTGCTCATTTGTCTTTGCAGGACCTAGTTGGTGGACAATTTTGGGAGAGCAAGCCTAGCTTGGGCTTCCATGGGGCTGCAAGCCCATAGGTTGGATGCCAAGGGCCCACATGCTAGATGAAGAAGATCACAGTTGAAAGGCCTTGAAGATGACTTGGATGATGTATCCTAGCCCCCACATGCAAAACATTTTTCCTAGGAGAGGAAAAACGTCTCCTTTTTGAGCATGATGTCATCTAGGGAGTTAGGGCTTGGTGGTGATGTAGCCACTCATTGACACATGGACATTTTGAGGAGAAGAAGGTCTTCACCATGAGGAGATTGTCTAGATGCTTGACATGTAGCCTTTGGAGGCCTACCCATGCTTCTCCAACACCAACGACTTCTTCTAAGTGGCAAAACATCCCCTAAAGGGGAGACATCCATGTAAAATTAGGGTTTTATTTTTGCAAAAGTGAAAATTTTAAATGAATTGTTTAATATTACTTTGTAAAGGGGGCAAGATTAGGGTTGTTGACCCCTAGTTTTGTGGTTTACCCCTTAATATGTGGACAAGTCACCTTGGTGACATTTTGTATAAATAAGAGATCATGAGATCTCATTTGAACATAACTCTCCCTCTTGTGAGAAGTATTGGTCTGAAATTTTCGCTACACTTGGAGTATTTTGCCTCTTGTGCTATGGAATAATGCTTTTTGGTTATTGTGTGATGATGATGATGGTGCATTATCTCTAGGAGGTCATTCTCTTGCTTTTGTGGAGGTTTACTTTGGCATGTTAATGTTTTTTCTTGAATGGTATGGTCTCTTTACTTTGTTATTATCATTTATAATTCAAGCTAAGGTTGTTTTGGCCAAGGCTAGATAGGGAGTATAAGGATATACACCCCTATCCTAGTTTCCACCATAATTGCTAAGCTTTTAAAGTTATTTTGCAAGGGTTTAGTTGAGGAAGTAAGAGGATTTAAACCCCTCATCTTCAAACCCTAGCTAGGCTACTTTCCTTGGGAAGTAAGAGGATTTACACCCCCAAGGATTTAGTAACCCTAGCTCTTTCGTTTTGACCTCATTAACCCATAACTAAAGGCACTAGTCTTGCATTGGAGAAACAAATTATTGCATTGGGAAACGTGATTTTTGGTCATTTTTACTTTTTGCAAAGTGGATTGCATTCCTTGTGCCTTGGGCACCTCACAGCCACTAGGGTGTTCCCATCAAGGGGCTACTTCTTGCAGCTGTTATAAAATTACATCTTCAGCCATTAGGGCTGTAGAAACCCTAACACATTTGCTTGAATAACCCTCTTATCAACCATTGGATTTTGCTCAAAGTTTGCACACTTATTCTTCTTGGTCTAGCGCACTTTTTGGAAAAGTTTGAGGGGTTTTCAGTGACTGATTTTCTTGATGTAATACATTCAATGTTACAGCCATAAGGCTAATATAATTTGCTGCAGACAAGTGTTTACAACAGCCTTATCTTTTTATGTTAGAATATTGGTTTTTCATCTTGAGTTTAGCTAGTCATTAACTAGTCTTTCTCTTGTATCTTCTACTTGATCTATAGCATTTATTGAGCAGCTTATAGTACCATATTATTACTGATATATATTGTTATCTATTGCTGCAAATTAAGGAAAGCAAGCTTAACTTGCTGATTCAACTAACATACATCATTGCAAAATGGTTTTTCTTGTGTCTCGGGCAGGTTTTTCACCATTTATAGGTTACTCAACATACTTGGCAACCTTTGGACCTTCCCCAGACTTCATTCCACACATTTCACTCCACTTAGACTCGACCTCTAGGGGCTCCACTTCCATCTCTATCCATCTCCATCTCATTCCCCTTAGGGTCATCACGATCGCCTCCCTAGAGTGACCTAGTCACCCTTGAAGTGCAGGACCTACATCGAGGTGACATTGGGTGTAGGATTCCCAAGTTGTAGCACTTGCTTTTGTGCTTGGGTCGGGCTTTGCCCAACCTACAACTTGCGCTATAACACACATGTTTGTAAGGTTGCTGGCATGATTGTGGAAACTAAATATCCACAGATATTTTGGATACTTTGCATTGTTCATTGTTTAAATTTAACACTTAAATCTATTGCTTCTGATGTGACATGGATGGGAAGTCTTATTGATGATGCACACCATTTCCACAATTTTGTACAAAAGCATATTTATGACCTCACAACCTATAAAGAGTACACACATCTATCATTGTTGAAGATTGCATATACTTGGTTTGCCTCTTCATTCATCATGCTTCAGATTTTGAGGGAGCTCAAGATTGCTCTTGGGGCCATGATTATTTTAGAGTTTTGGTCTTTTTGGAGAAAGACAGATCAAATTGCTTCAAAAAAAGTCAAGGATACAGTGTGAGACGATGGTTGGTGGGAGAGGGTAGATCTTACCATTAAGATCATGGACACTATCTTTTCTTTGTTGCGGTTTGCAGACACGGACCAACCCATTTTAAGAGATGTTTATGAGGGGTGGGATTCCATGATTGAGTCTGTGAAGACCATTATTTTGCAGAATGAGTGACTTGAGTATGGGACATCGACAAAGTTCTTATTAACCACCATACGAGATATTCTTATCACCAGGTGGGATAAGAATTGCACACCTTTCAATTTCTTGGTTCACTCATTGAATTCCAACTACCACAATAATGGTTGGCTCTATGGTGGACCATGGGCCTTCACGTAGATTCCCTCCTTACATGGATGGGGAGCTTTCACATGGGAGGAAGGAAGCATTTAGAAGGATATATCAGGATAGAGCATCCATTGATAAGGTGGAGGAGGGCTTCATAGAGTTTTCCGCTAGCACTAGGAGATTTGAAGGCTATGGTGTGCTTAGAAACAGGGGGGTTAAGAAGCCCTTTGCTTGGTGGGCAACTTGTCGAGTAGCGTGCCCTATTCTACAACAGTTATCCATGAGGCTCCTCTCTCAAGTTACTTCATCCTCTTGTTGCGAGAGGAATTGGAGCACATATGCAAATTTGTATAGTTTGAAGAAGAGCAGGCTTGAGCAATCTAGAGCATAGACAATGGTGTATGTGCACTCTCAACTCCATCTTATTTACAGGTAGAGGGAGGAGTGGTTGAAGGGAAAGATAAAGATGTGGGATTTTTTTTTCTGATGATATGGGTTTGGACAATAATGTTGAGTTGGCATTAGCCAACTTGGATCTTAATGAACCAATGCTAGAGCTAGTCACTTTTGATGATGGTGATCCTTTTGAGGGGTCATCCTTATTGATTTTTCAATGAGCAAGGTTAAGCATGAAGTTCATTCCTTTTTTAGCATTTAACCATAACCATTAATGTTGCAGCAACCAAGATCACAAGAAGAAGCACCATGCATAAGAACACAAGAAGTATCCTGGGAAACCCTTCTCAACAAGGCAAGAAAACCTAGCCAAATCCTTTGCTATATTCTTCAAGAGAAAGACCTTCACCACCAATAAGACCTAGCACACAAGAGGGTGCTCAAACCCTAGAAGACTAGTGCCCAAGAGAGGTGCGCACTTTTCCCAAGAAGGTGTACTTGCTGAAATTTCCAAACTCACATGAAAGATATGATTCCTCAATGGGGAATTTACCTTTACTTATACTAACCTGAACCTGTCAACAGAAGTGTCTATTGGCACAACAGGGCCGACCTCACTAGTTTATAATATAATTAATATTAACCAGATTAATTCTCTTTTACATTAATTACCAGTCACATTAAGGTGGGGCCGACCTGTACCCTTTACATTACAATTAGGGTTACATGCATGACTGACTCTTGAACAATATAACAAGGGATCTGATACACCCACTAGTGCTCATCCACTAGGGGCACATCCATAAGGATGTCCATATCTCTGGCTCACTGCATTACACAGAAGAACCAATTCTTCACACGTTCACTTGTGCTCATCCACAGGCACGTCCACTCAACAGATCTTCTTTCCCACTGCATCACACAAGAGAGTCATCTGGTGTTTCTCGTCAACTCTGTTGCTCAGAGGAGACTAATACATCATCTTCATTTCTGTTCTCATGACGATGCACCCAACACTTTGGGATTTCACACGTTCACCTTGTGCTCAGTCACAGGAATGTCCAACTTAGCAGATCGCCTTTCCCACAGGATAATCATCTGGAGTTCTTCTCAACTCTCTGAATGGAGGAGGTCATCTCTACGTTCTAGCTCTGTCTCAGATAGGAACCACACACCCTCTTCAGGGGCTTTCTCTCAGGTTTGTAAGCTGGAGAATATCTCACATGGCTGCAATGATCCACATCTCACAGGTTTGTAAGCTGGAGAATGTCTCACATAGTTGAAATCATCAACAATCCTCCGCACTAGCATATGCAAAACTTGGATTAAATATAGAGGAGGAGGAGGAGGAGGAGAGATTAGTGGCAATGGTGATGATTTTGATGATTTTAACATGGAGGAGGATTGCTTGATTATTCTTGTGAAGTAAGTAAATCTGCAATCTAGGGTTTTTGTTCATGCTATGGTATGTTTACTTGTTCATATTTAAGATTATGAAATTGCTTGCTTGAAAACCCTAGGAGTAAGAAACATAAGGTGCTTCTTTCTTGCTCTTTGTTTTGCTCATTTTACCTAAGAAGATCTTGCCTAGACAAACTTCTAGAGCCCTAAAGTGCTAGCACTTTAGAAGCTTTGTCTAGTTCTTATTGCATTTAATATATTTCAAGAGTCTAAGGAAAGGAGAAATTGCTAGGGCCTAGAAGTGCATACACCCTAGTTGAATCATCTCTTAAAAGCTTGGTGCTTGAGGACTTAATGTGCTACTTCTCAAGCTTCCACCTTGTTATCTCTTAAACAAGTATAATCATTGATTTTCTCCAAGTTATTGTGCTGATATAATTGACTCCATAATCCCTAAAAGGCATTAGTTCTCACTTCTCTCTTGTTGAAGGATTGATCAAACACTCAAACACTATTCTCTTAAGCTACTACTGACTAAATCTAACACTAATTTTGTTAAATTTGGCAGCATCGATAGTCATTCTCCAATGAGAGGCTATATGGGCCACCCAAAGGCTAGCCAGGGAGATTTGGAGAATCAACTGGTCTTGTGAGGTATTGACAAAAGCCAGGGGGAACCTACAATCTCTGTGAGTCAAACCAAAAGTCAGGACGAACGAGATGCTATGTAAGTCTAATGCAAAAGTCAGGGGGAATGCACAACCTCTGTGAGCATAGACAGTCTAGTGCAAAAATCAGGGGGAACGTACAACCTCTGTGAGCATAGATAGACTAGTGCAAAAGTCAGGGGGAACGTACAACCTCTGTGAGCCTAGTCAAGCCTTGTGAGCCATGAGCAAAAGTCAAGGCATCTAGCAAAAGTTAGGTTGAATTTAAAATTCCTATGAGATAGAAACAAATGATATTCCTAATATTGCAAATGATATAAATGTATTGATCTAGTGCGTTGGTACGTGTAACATTATCCACCATGAAGAGAAATTCGAATTGCCTTGTAAAGAGTCGAGTTGTAGAAGTCAAAGTTGCATGTCTAAGTCAAAGACAATGTTGTCAAGTTGTCGCATGTTGCATGTTGCATGCATGACATGCACTGCATGTATGTCTAGTTGCATGTTGCATGCATGACATGTGCATGCTAAGTTAGTGGTGAGTTGTAACTGAAGTCTCAAGTCTAGTTCTATTTTCGAACTAAAGTATGAAGCTGAGTTATGTTAAGCATGCAAACAAGTTCCTAATTTGAGCCATCTACTTTTCCTCTTCACTCCTTTATAAGCAGAGGTCGACCCCTCTCTTCTACACAATTCATATGTAGGTTAAGGGTGAAGCGTATAGAGGTAGCATAATAGAGGCACATATCAACATATAGAGGTTACATATTGAGGCACATAACAGTGCTGTAGTAACAACATATAGAGGCAGCATAATAGAGGCGTATATCAGCATACAGAGGCATCATATAAAAGCGTATAATAGTGCTGTAGTAACAACATATAGAGGCAGCATAATAGAGGCGTATATCAACATATAGAGGCAGCATATAAAAGCGCATAACAGTGCTGTAGTAACAGCATATAGAGGCAACATAATAGAGGCGTATATCAGCATATAGAGGCAACATATAAAGGCGCATAAAAGTGCTGTAGTAACAACATATAGAGACAGATTTTGAGGTGCATAACAGTGATGTAGAGGCAGCATATCAGAGGCACACTTCAATGCTTTAGAGGCAGTATATCAGTCAATGAGAGGCAACTTCAACAACCCATATCAGAGCTGATATATCTGAGTCTTTGAAAGCAACTCGGATACATCTATATCAACAAGGTCTCTTAGTTCTCTGTCAGGTCAGCGTCAACTTGGCAAGCTCTTTAAGAGCAAAGTATTCATGATGGATATTTGTAAGTGATCTTACATTATTAATGCAATAAAGGAATATCATTTGCTGGGTTTTTTCTCCCTTTACAGGGTTTCCCCAGGGTATATGTGTTATTGATGTGCATCATTGCATGCTTACGTATCTACATGATTATTGCTATTCAGTTATGATTCTATATTGTTGAAATGTATTAAGCTGGAATCAAAGTGTTGAAGATTTTAAAGAAATATTCCGCATAAGAAAATCAAGCTCAAAATTCAACAAATTTAGCCTAGATCGCTAACTTTCTTGCTGCTGTTATAAATGTTTGCTACATCCATCTAACTGCAACAATTTTTCTGCATAGTTGACTTTGATTGCTAGCTAAGCACTTCAAAAATTGCTTACAACATTTGATTATCATTCTGCTTAGTAAATGCTATCTTTTCATTGTCTTTTCAAGCAATTCTGAAGAGCTTTTATTTCAGTTGTTACAATTTATTAATTGCTATTGTACACTTGTTCATTGTTGCATTTTTAATATCAGCTAGGATATTTTTTACTTGGTTTATTGTCTCTTGAAGCTTTACTATCATATTTGTACATGAAACTGCCATGTGTATGCTCTGTTGTCTTGTTCCGGGCAGGTACACTTCATCACTTTCATTTGCTTCATCTTTCTTGGACATAAACCTTGTGACATATTTAAATTGAGTGACCAGTGAGAGGGGGGGTACTCTTATCCTTATCTTCAGCTCACCCATCCCTTTAGGTCATTGGGGACGCCTCCCTTGGGTTGGACTTCCATCCATCCCTAAAAAGCGGGGATTTCCTATTGAGGTGACGGTGATAGGACATCTTGTTAATGGCTAGGTAAGGCTTGTACCAGGCTACATTTTACTCTCTTAGTCACTTCACATGACTGATCTGGGAAACCCTTGGCTAGAGGGAGAGCCCACTGGAGGAGAAACATCACATCTCTCTCTCAATGAGGGTGGACATTTTGCATCACGCCAAAATTGTCTCTGAAGTGCTCATACTTCACCCTAGATAGAGGCTTGGTGAGAATATTTGTTGTCTGCTCATCTGTGGATATGTACCGGAGCTCCACTGCTCCTCTCTGCACCATGTCTTGGATGTAATGGTATTTGATCGCTATATGCTTTGACTTGTCATGAAAGACTAGATTCTCCGAAAGCTTCACACAAATTTGATTATCACAGTATAGTTGGCCCCAACTCTAGATCAAATAACCCTGCAAGCAACTTCCGAAGCCACATTACTTCACAACTTGCAACATTGGCTGCTATATATCCTGCCTCTGCTGTACTAAGTGCCATTGACGTCTGTTTTCTGCTCAACCATGAGATCATACGCGATCTTAAATTGAAGCAACATCCTGATGTGCTTTTCCCATCCATTGCACTCTCTGCCTAGTCAGAGTCTATATAACCTTGCAACTTTTACTTCACCATTCGAGACATATCTGAGTTCATATCCAATCGTACCATGCAGGTACCTCAATATATGCTTTGCTACTACCAAATGTACATGTCTAGGCTCAACCATATACTGACTCAATGTGTGCAAAGCATATATTTGGCCTGGTGTTAACTAGGTACATCAAGGATTCGATCAATTGTCTGTACATCGTGGGATCAAACAAATCTAAAGATGAATCACTCAAGAGCTTCAGATTCGTAACCATAGGTGTGGCCATGGACATGCAGTCCATAATCCTGAATCTCTACAGGATCTCCACTGTATACTTTCCTTGGCTAAGGAAGATCTCATCTGGTCTCTGCCACACTTCTAATCCCATCAAATCCAGATCCTTCATTTCGAACTCTAAAGTGATTTCCCTCTTGCACCCATCTATGAGCTTCTTATCACCCATAAGAAATAGGTCATCCTTATATAGTACCAATATCAAGGGGTAACCATCTTCAACCTGGTAGTAAAGGTTGGGATCTGCATCACTGTTGGTAAACCCCAAACTCATCAAATAACTGTCTGGCATACCATGCCCTGGGTGCCTGCTTAAGCCCAGACAAAGCTTTCTTCAATCCGCAGACATGAGACTCCTTCTCATGTATCTTGTGGCTGCTATATGTACACTTCTTCTGGCTACTGGAGCCAATGTTTCGTCATAATATTCTCCCTCTTTCTGGGAGAATCCTCTAGCCACAAATCTAGCTTTGTAGTTCTCTATGATGCCATCTGCAATATGCTTGATCTTGTAGATCCACTCGGAAGTCACCACTAACTTCCCTTCTGGTCTCAGAACCACTTTCCACACATCATCATAGCATCCTTCCGCACTTGTTGCTTTGCATCTTCCTCATAAGTGGAAGGTTTTGATCTTCCTCATCAGCACCACATAGCTGGAAAACTTGTGTGGTTTCTTGCTCTCTCTAAAAGAGCCTCTAGGAGTTGCATGTCCTTCAGTTTCCTGCAAAGTGTTCCGGAGTCATCTTGGTCTCTACTTGGTAACTGTAACTTCTTTGGGTGGATCTACCGATATCTTTGGCTCCACTGTCTCATTTTGCTCTTCTAGAATGTGTTCTTCAGGAGTAGCGTCAATCATCACTGCATCTTTTGGAGCCTCTTGCTCCTCTCTGTCCTCATCCATGTGAGACTCTCTCTCACTTGGATTTGAGGGGGAACTCTTTCTGAATGAACGTCTCTTCCTCTGAGCCAACTAACTTTCTCCAAGATTAGGTTCACTCTGAGTTGTATGCTCCCTCTGGGATTTTACTCCCTCTGAGTCTATATAATCTTGGAGCCATCTACTCTCTTTGCATCTGCTGACTTCCTCTGAAGTCTGATCTCATATGAACTGTATTGGGAGGTTGCTCCTCCCTACTGGATCTTGAGGGCTGACTCCTTCTGCACTCTGGCTTCTTCTGAGATAGTACTTGGTGGGGCCACCTGCCTCACCATTGGTGGAGCCATCTGCTCCTCATGATATGGATCATCAATGCCATATAACTGCATGCCCTTTGCATCTTGCAAAGTATCATGGGACCATGCTGGTCTCTTCCTGGTCACTACGACGTTTCTGGATAGGCCCTTCTAGCTCTACTAATTCTTCCTGATGATCTGAAGAGTAATCATTTGAACTAGAGGGATAGGTATGGTCATCCTTTGGAGCCTTCTGCTCCTCACAATTAATTTCCATATGAGATACTATGTATCCCGCAAAAGTACCCTTCCTTCTTGAAGGTTTTGACTTCGTCGTCTTCTCCTTCGTTACATGGATGTGTACGTTCATGTACACAACTCTATGTCTGGATAGTCCGCTCCATGTCTCAGCTAGAGACCATCTAATCTGTTGCCTCCTGCAACCATCATTATAGCTCCCTCTCAAAGCTATCACTCGTGACTTGCCTGGAACAAGAGCAACAAGGGAAAATAGCAGACAAGAACAACATTCTTATGATAAGAACAATAATAAAAACAAGAACGAGAACAATCATCACAATAGCTCCTTCTCAGAGCTATCACTTGTTTCTTGGGACAAGAGCCAAAAATACAATAACAAGAAATAAGAACAACACTCTTCAACACTCTTGCAATGTTGTGACCAATCATTCCTCCATAGTAACTTGCCCGGAACAAGAAACAAGAACAACATCTCCATGGTAACCTCCATGGAATTTACAAGATAACCTGCCTGCGACAAGGTCAACAACCAAGAACATCTCCTAGAGGAGATCAATTCATCTTGTAAAGAAGTGCATTATTAATAATGAACAATGAGTATAATGATCATCATAACAACAATATTCAAGTGTTACTAAACATTTGATAGTAAAGGTACTCAACAGTAATAGAACTCTAAAGACTGTTGTCCTAGTTACAACATTTACTTAAAATATCAAACCTGATATGCAAACCTGGAGTCTAGCTGTTGCTATCCTTTTTGAGTTGGTCTATACTGTAGGAGACATCGTCACCGCTGCCTCCAACTCTTGGGCTTCCTCTGAGTGCACTAGATCTAAGATCCCTTTGGATAAACTGTCATTTCTTAGACAATTATCTGTTTGCCAAGTGTACATCTCCTGCAAACACCCTCATGATATATATTATATACAAGTGCATACCTTTGAAATTTGTAGCACCATCCATCTTGTCTTCTAATCTGAGGCATTACATCATCAACAAGAAAATGTTAGAAATCTGAATCAGAAGGTTTAATGTTCATAAAAATGTCAACAAGCCTAAAACCCTAGAAATTCAACTTTGAATGAAAGTCAATTTGAGGGATGTAGAAGGTGCGCTAGGGCAAGGTGAGCTGATCTATGCTAAAAGTTTGTCCCAATCGACTTTATAATAAGTGCTCAACGAGCTTGACAAAAGAAAAGCAGTGCGGCGACAAATTGCATGTGCAACGACAAATCTTAGCAATGTGGAAAATCTCATGATCTTCCTTCCAGTGGTTAGACTGTTAAGAAGGAAACCTGAGTTGATCCCATGTTACATTTTCATAAAATTTTGTTAGCATTAGATTTACCAGAGCATTTTTGATCTTCTTTTAACATTCAATAACCATATATTGAAATACATAAGCAGGAGATAAACAAGCACAAGAAGACACTAAGATTTATCCTGGGAAAACCCCAAACTCAAGGAAAAACCTAGCCAAGTTTTCTTAGAGAGAATATTTCTAGTATCCCAATACAACCATGAACAAACTCTATTCCCAAGAGCAAACCGACAATGAAGAAACCCTGATAACAAATACTTATCTCTTCCTTTTGTCAAACCTTAGCGAGGGTAGACAACTGAGCAACACCACAAAACTGGCACAAGATAGGCACACCACTAGAGCAAGATAATGCACCACAAAATTGGCACAACTGACAACTGCAACTGCACTTGACAACTGGCACGAGGCAACTGAGCAACACCACACAACCTTAGCGCAACTCATCTAGAGGTAGTGCATAAGAGAAATCACCAAGAACCACCAAGAATATCCTTCCCCAAGTGTGGCGCACTGTTCCAAGAGAACCAAAAATCCAGAAATAGCGAAACTGCTACAGCTGTCGCTGTTAGCTGCCTAGTGTGCACTGCAGAAAGAGAATTGTCTGACTATACAAATGAAATGGTCCAATCCTGTATTTATACTAATTTGGGCGCCTGTCGACTTCTTATTCTTGGTCTTCAAATTTACTTTATTATTTCTATGGGCCTGTTATAGCGCAAGTTGTAGGTTGGACAAAGCCCGACCCAACCATGGAACAAGTGCTACAACTTTGGGTCTCCTACACCCAATGTCACCTCGATGTAGGTCCCGCACTACAAGGGTGACTAGGTCACTCTAGGGAGGCGATCCCGGTGACCCTAGGGGGATTGAGATGGAGACTGAGATGGATGGAAATGAAGCCCCCATAGGTCAAGTTTAAATGGAATGAAGGGTAGGGAGAGATGCCTTGTAATTCAAGTAATGGCTGCGCCACAAGTATAGAGCTTCTTCGGATGATTGTACCTGCCCGAGACATAAGAAAACACACCTTGCAATAGTATATGTTAGTTGGATCAGCAAGTTAAGCTTGCTGCCTCTAATTTGCAGCAATAGATAACAATATATATCAGCAAGAAAAAGATACTATAAGCTGCTCAATAAATGCTAAAGATCAAGTAGAAAATGCAAGAGAAAAATTAGTAAATGACTAGCTAAACTCAAGATGAAAAACCAATACTCTTAGCATAAAAGATAAGGCTGTTGTAAACACTTGTCTGCAGCAAATTATATCAACCTTATGGCTGTAACATTCAATGTATTACAGCAAGAAAATCAGCCACTGAAATCTTCTCAAACTTTGTCCAAAAGTGCGCTAGGACAAGGAGAGTAAGTGTGCAAACTTTGAGCAAAAACCAATGGTTGATAAGAGAGTTATTAAAGCAAGTAAGTTAGGGTTTCTGCAGCCCTGATGGCTAAAGATGCAATTTTGTAACAAGAAGAAGTAGTGGGAGAGAGGGGACGCCCTAGTAGGGGAAGAGTCCTCTCAATTAGGCAAACCAACTTCAAGCAATAAATCTTTCAAAGGGCTGAAAATTGCGTTTCCCAAGGCAATGATTTTATATCTCCAATGCAAAAAGGTATGATTAGTGCCTTTACTATTGGGTTAATGGAGTCACAAGGAGCTTAGAGAAGCTACCTCCTTGGGGGTGTAAGCCCTTTTACTCCCCAAGGCAAGTTTCTCTAAGCTAGGGTTTAAGCTAAGAGGGTGTATGCCCTTATACTTCTCTTAGCAAACCCTTAATCAATGAGATGAAGCAATAAAATGGTAAAGACTATGGTGGGGGTGTATGCCCTTATACTTCCCACTTAGCTCCTAGCATAACAATACTTGAACTTGAAAAAACGATAGCATAATAGTAGAAAAACAAACCAAGATTAAGAGAAATGTCAAGACAATCCACCACAAGAGCTAGAAAATAACCTTCCAAGGCTAGCGCATCACTTCTTCCATTAACCATTCATAACATAGCCATAAAACAAGTGCACAAGAGCTAAAAGAGCCAAGGGGGCCGGAAATTTCAGACCAAGTTTCTCACAAGAGAGGGAGTTATGATTAAAATGAGATCTTATGATCTCTATTTACAAAGTTTAGCTAACATAGTTTGTCCACAAAATAAGGAGTAAAACACAAGATTAGGGGTCAACAACCCTAATCTTGCCCCCTTAACACAATAATATTAAACAATTCACTTAAAATTTCATCTTTTGCACAAATTAAACCCCAATCTAGGATGACGTCACCCCTTTAGGAGACGTTTTTCCACATTGAGGTGGTTGTTGGTGTTGGAGAACCATGGAAGGGCCTCCCAAGGCCATGTGTCAAGCATCTAGGTGATCTCATCATGGTGAAGACCCTCTTCTCCTCAAAATGTCCAAGTGCAAATGAGTGGCACCTCACCACCAAGCCCTAGCCCCCAATATCATGACGTCATAAATAAATAAGCTATCTAAGCATGTGCATCAAAGATTACTATATCAAACAATTAACAACTCAAAGACACTATGCGATTTGTCAAGCTTAAGTATGGGAGGGTTGACGAGGTGTCCTATAGCTTAAGTATGGGAGGGTTGACGAGGTGTCCTATTGGGTAGATCTTGCCTTAAGTCAAGGAGAGCCTCCAAGAGGTTCCTCTCTAAGCCATGTAAGGTGCATGAGGTGGACGAGGTCAAGACTCAATGGGCATAGGGCTCATGACATACTAGGGGTCGTAATGTCTTATTCAGGGGTGCCTTTGTAGAGGGTGTGTACTACCTTCATCCGCAATGCATTTTTTCCAAGCCCATCATTTTCCGTTTATCTTTCTTTCTTTATATTTTCTTTCATGATAGCATAAGGAGAGATTGAAGGTCACTGCCCTGGCGTCGTGACTAGGTGGTGGCAATGTCACCCATAAATACCTAATGGAAATTAGAAGGCTGGCTCGTGATGAGACCCCCTTTCTCTCAGCCATGCAACTGAGAGTCATTGCCCTAGCGTGGTGACTAGATAATGACAATGTCATACCACTAGATATCCATGGACGTG
>CBVK0100020837.1:0-35682 GCA_900067695.1 Picea abies
CTCTTCCGATCTCACATGTGATCCTTACTATTATAAGCTCTTGACTTATCGATTTTATTTATTGTCACCATGTTTTAAAAAAAAAAACTTTTGATCAAAACATTGGATTGTGCAAAAAGATCATGGGTCACATATGAGTTTGATTTCATATTGAATGGCAATGTTTGATTATACGCATGGCGCATTGGTGAAACATTTGATTTTTACTTTGGTTTGAATTATACTATGGCGCATTGATATATGGTTTTGGTTTTACATTGATTAATGGCATGTTGATATGATTTTCCACCGCTCGAAATTTCAGGTTGGTCGATTAGTATGGTTTAAACGATATTATGAGTGATTTAACAACACTGTATTGTGCCATTAATATGCTGCATGGAGGTGATAATCCTGCCACCTTCGCACACATAGATTAATTCATTCCCCTTTGAGTGCTTGCAGCTGTTAGCCATAACTTTTTTTTCTTCTGTGTATTGTTCAATCCAAACCCTACCATGCAACCGCACCATGGCTCCGGTTGTAAGGGCCGAACCCAATGGTAGCCAGGCATTGTTGATGTTTGATGGTGCTTACAAAGACCTGGAGGAATTCGGATGTCTCCCGTTCATACGAAAGTTTGATGGCTATAACCCTAGCGTGGCTCAACAATTTGCATTAACCTTTGATGGCTGTCGAGCCAAGGTTGGGGATGTGCAATTAGAAATTGACGAGCAATTTCTCAGTTTAGCTACCAGTCTGCCTGCTGTCGGATAAAAATGGTCAAAAAATTGCAAAGTGGAAGATGTCCCGTGGACATTACTCTTCCAGTCACGAAAGGTGAGTTCTTATGACAAGGGTTTTCCCGCGAATATGCTCAAGCAACGCTGGCATGACTTTCTAATGGTAACCAAGTAGTTCATTACCTGCGAGGGCCGGTATGGTTTCTTTTTCTTGTATCACCTTCGGCTACTTATGGTTTTCATGGGCTATGAGCTTAATATGCCTTACTACTTGCATAGGAGTTTGTTTAAAATGTCTAAAAGGTACAAACAGAACCAATCCGATAACGGTCTATTTCATTTTGGGTTAATTAAAATGCTTACAGTTTGTAAGTTGGGGTTACACCGAGACTGTTGGGAGGATTTTCTTAAACGCAATAATTTTGGTGACTCAAGCCCACCACGGGTTGACAAACATATGGTGAGCGAGTGCAAATTAGTACCCCCCGTGCCTTACAGTGCTCCGTTACCTAAACCCCTACCCAATTATCCTATTGACCTACCCGGTTCTGTGACCAAACATGTCGAAGCTACTAAACCCGTGGCTAAAAGGCCTAAAGCCAAAACCACTGCCAATTCTAAAGGCAAGAAGAATGGCCGGTTAATCTCTCGCATGGAAAGAAACAAACCAAAAGCACCTGTCAACCCTGAACCTATTATGGTGAGTGAAGATTCTGACTCAGAGGTTGAATGTTACCTGGCAAGTGAGTATCCCTATTCAGAAGGTCTATGTGATAAACCCACATATGATTTTGTGAAGAACCTACCACCTTGCTTGCAAGGTGACCCTAATTATCCAGGCATCAAAATGCCTTGTGAAACCCCAAGTGGCTCGTCGAAACCCCCTCCTGCTCTAGCCGAACCAGCTGCTCCACCATGTGATCAGTGTAGCTCATGGTTGGAAAGGTATTACCTTGATGTGCCAATGCTACAGTCCAGAATTCATGCTCTAGAAGATCAAGTTGCAAGGCTCACCAGTCAAAAGGCAAAGATGCCATCCACTGATAAGAAACAATGAACAATAGGTTCAATTTTGTTTAAGAACGTGGAGTCGGCTACAGCAGCCGTCAATTCAAAATTGGCGTAGCTCGAACAACATCACTGGTATGACTTCCACCTATTTATATGACATAATCATAAACTCCGTTTACACCGTAGATCTTCTCTGTCACACAAGCATGCACTACTGTATATAATTTTGTTTTGATAAATCAATTTTTATTATCTTTTAAGTTTTGATTGGATTTGGCTTTGATTCGAGTGATCGTGAGATAGATTTGATTTGTTTTAATTTAGCTTCAATCGAATACTTTGTTGACAATCAAAGTTGTTAATATTTTCTAAACATAGGGTGTTTTGGTATTCCAATTTTGAACACATTCAATATCTCATTTCGAATTGGTTATATTCTGTGCAATATGGTTGGCAATTATGGTTAACTGTTGTGATTGTATATTCTATGTCTTCTAACCAATTTGAATACCATTCTGTTATTGCATGACCAAATTGCAAATAGATACGAATCGTAGTTATTATACCCAATCAAATCGATTCAGACTGTTTTGTTTGACCATGTTATCAGATTGCAACAAATGTATCGTTTGAATTCGATTTGAGCAATGAAATTAATTATATCTAGTCTCACGATTTGTTTCTATAATTAAACTCAGTCGTATTCATTTTGATTATTTACCCGGTTTATATTATGGATTCTGTTGATTCTATCACGCTCCTGTCTGTTGACCGTATGATGATCAATAACAAAATTCGTTGGGTCTATACTCATTGAGTATGATTTCATTTGAACACAATCAAAACAATTACCTATCTTTGCACTTGATTGAATGATATCTATCTATTGCTATGACTATAACGAGTCAATGATGGTTATGATCATTATTTTTGTCATGTCTGTTAACCGTGCGATACACAATGATCGAAGTCTATGGCAAAGTTTTGTGGATACTATAATCGTAAGAACTTTCCCATATTGGCATTTGATTAAAACAATATGAATTTTATGCACAACAATAATCAATCCATTATGATTGTGTTCGATTGTAACTATATCGATTTTGATTACATCACGATTTACTTGTAATTTCATTTGGATATGAAACAGTGTGGTTATTATTTGACCCAATTCTATGGCAACTAAAAAGCAGAGCATTCTTATCCTGTTTCGATTGCATCCTTTTCGATTTGGTTTGATTTGAGTGATAAATTTGCTTGAACCATTAGTAATTCGATTTTAATCTTCATTAAAAGAAAAATTAAATTAGATTGTTTTAAAAATATTTCGTTTGATTTCTATTTAGTCCTATATGCTATTTTAGACTAGCTACAAAATCAGATGATTCTGTAGCTAAGTTTGTAGGATCAAATTTTTATTACTTTGTTACTGAAATATCTTTCTAATTTGATAATTGTGTTCTATTGCAGGTAAATTCGAAATTGCAGTTGAGTTTATGAGCTGTTAGGGGATATTTCAAAGATTTCTTTTGCATTTTTATTTCCTATTTTAGTTGATTTTGGGATTTTTCCCAGATTATGTAAAACATTTTGATATTATCCACAGGGAGGTTTTACCCTGTGGAGAGACCTATATATACTTATGATTTTTGTAATAATTTTCATCCTTATTTGTGGGAGAACAAGGATATGGAGTTATAATACAGACTGAAGCAAAATTTGGTGTTTTGTCACAGCTTTAGCTTCTCAATATATCAACATTTTGTTTCATGTTGTGTATATCAATTTGTATATGATTTATGACTACTTTAGATATCTTGATCATGTGCAAATGATATAATTTTAATCACTGTAATCCATATCTAGTTTCTTCCAAGTGTATAAAAGATATAATAATTGTCTAATTCAGTTTGTGAATGACAGGTTTATCTTCTTCATAAATTGAATTGTTAAATATAAGTTTTTGCATAACAGGTTTCCCTTATTGCAGAGATTTATAATCATAAAGTTATTATGTTCTTTTATGTCTTGTTTGTCTTGTAAATAACTTGAAGAATAACACAGTTGATTGTTTACGAAAAGCTTTGGGATTAATCGGTGCGAGTTTACTTCCTCCGACCAGCTTTGAAGTCATCATACACAGGATAAACTAGGAGCGCTTCCAGGTTAGCTAGTCTGTTGTTTATTGTTTTATTAGTAGTTAATTCAGATATTAGTTTAAGTTAGAGTTAGTATATTAGATCGTTTAATTTCAGTAGTCCTATTTCTCATTTATAAAATATAAAAAATCAAAAAGATTCCTGGCTATCTTAGGGTAGAAAACATATGAGTTTTGCAGGTTTTAATTAAATCTGTAGGCTGTTTATATTTTATATTTGTGAATAAGTTGTATTATAATTGATAATTAGGCGGTTAATTGGTAGAATTAGTGTAATAGTAATTAGTAGAATAGTTAGTGTAATGTTTATTTAGTTTTAGTTTCATTAGTAGTTTGTTTTAATTAGATTATTGTTTTAGTTTGTTTTATTTAGCTTAGTTATTTTAGTTTCTTTTAGTTAGTTTTAGTTTGTTTCTTTTAGTTAGTTTTAGTTAGTTTTATTTTAGTTAGTTTTAGTTAGTTTTCTTTGTTTTAGATAGACTAGTTAGTTTATGCTAGTTTTCTCTTTGGTTTTCTTAGGAGACCTTAGAGCGGCCAACGGAGCCGTTAAACCCGTCAGGGTGATTCATTCCAAATGGCTTGGGTTATTTAGACAACTCCGGACCAGTTCCACTCTCTCAATTGATGGACAGACAATTTCGCCTGTCAACAAAATGGCGCTAGAAGGAGGGATGAGCTTAATTAATGGCACGAGGCGGTCGTAAGACTCCTCCCCCACCTAATCGCACACCTATAGTGACTATAAGCCATTCACAAGATAATATCCACCCTCAAACAACAACTACTTCAACCGAAGATCCTCAGATCACAGTTGAGCCAACAACCCCTAATCCTACAGGTGGTGATCTCCAAGAGATTGTTCGTCAATCTCTTATCAAAACACATAGTGCCTTAGCAAGTCTTAGGAAACCAAACCACCCGTGGGGTCAACCTTTAGACTTCTATGATATCACAGAACAGTTAGGCGACATTGAACTCACTGTGAATTCTCTAGATCCAAACTTAAATCCTGCTGCAGGAGGATCTGGGATACCTCCTTCACCACCTCCTTCATCTCCTTCCTCTTCTAGAGGAGATTCCTCTTTTGACGAAGGCAATCCACCTTCTCAGCCTTCCACACCCAATTCCCCTATGGAAAATCAGAATAACCTTGCTAGACCCTGGTTGGACTAGGATGTTGTAGTTGTACCTGGAGCCCAACACCCTTTACCTAAGAATCCGGAAAAATGGCTTCCTAAGTTTGATATCGATTCAAAACAGATAGCCTAAGATCATATCAAAAAATTTATGTTAGCCATCAGACTCCGTAATGTTGAACATGAAGATGTTGTCTGTAGGTTGTTCCCTTACACCTTTGAGGGTAATGCGTCCACTTGGTACTTTTCCCAATAGCCTCATACCATAGTGTCTTGGGAAAAGTTTGAGTCATGCTTTTTGGAAAAATTCGGAGATGACAAACCTCCGGAAGTCTTAGTCATGGATCTTTCGAGCTTAAAAATGAATTCAAAAGAAAAAGTTAAAGATTTTAATCAAAGATTTTTAACACTTAAAAATGAATCCCTGCAGACTCTATGCCTGCTGAGAGTCTTATAATAGCTTACTACACTAAAGATCTACATCAAAGTATAGATATTTGGGTTAAAAGATATAAAAAGGCCACGTTGTTAGAAGCCTTTGAAGAGGCTACTCAGATTGAAAAAGATATACTTAGCCTTAAGGATTCTTCTAGCAACGAAAATGAGACTATTTCTTCTTCCAAAGAGAAGATTGAGATTCTTCCCAGACCTACACAAAACAAAACACAACCTGAAAACTCTGATTTGGAAAATTTAACCAAAGTTGTACAAAAATTATCTAATCAAGTTATAGATTTAAAAAGGTCGACTGAGGAAGCCTCTTTGAGTAAAGGACCCTACAAACCTCCTTTCCGAAAGCCTTTTCCCCCAAACCGACCTAATCCAAACCCCGAAGGCTTGAACCTAGAAAGTTTGCAATGTGCCCTCCAGACGATTCTAGGAGCTCAAGATGACTTGATACCTCCTGAAATCCCTCAAGAGGAAGTCGAGCAAGAAACAACTCAAGAAGGAGAGTCTTCTCCAAATATCTTTGGACACTTCTCAGATAGTATCTTTCAAGCTAACTTCGAGACTGTTCACCCTTACAACACTAGGAGTAAGACAACAAATAAATCTCCTGCCGAGAAAACTAAAACTTTACCTCTAAAGCCATCTAAATCAGTAGAAACTAAACAAAGTAATGCTGGCCCTAAATTAGATTATGATGTTGTTGAAGATCTTAAAAAATTACGGGCTAACATTTCTATTTATGAGTTGTTGAAATTTCCATTTTTGTTACAGAAGATGTTGCAAAATATTTTAGACAATGGCAAGAATGGTAATAAGGTTGTGCAAAGCAAAGTTCCACAGAAGACTTCCACAAAAAATAATCCTGATCCTCAAGATAAAGGAAGCCTTCCTATACCACCTGTAAATAATGTAAATAATGTAAATAGCACAAATAATGTAGATAAAGTAGCATTAGAAACCACGAGTAAGAAATCACAAGGTACAACTCTAAGTACTCGCAAGAATGTACCTCCTTTTCTTTTAACTTTCGAAATCTTCAATAGAAATGTGCATAATTGTATGGTTGACTCAGGAGCATCGTCAAATGTGATTCCTTGGTCAGTCTGCCAAAAGATTAACGCTGAAGTAGAACCATATTCTTTGAAAATCATACAACTTGATCGAACAGATGTTAAAGTTATAGGCGAACTAAAAAATGTATTGATTAGATTATCGTATAACCCTAAGGTTCATTAGGTCATTGATATAATTGTGGTCGATATTCCAGAAGTGTATGGTATGTTTTTGAGCAGGGACTAGTCGGAGCAACTACATGGTTACTTCGCAATGGACTGGTCTCACTTATGGCTTCCAGAAAATGGTAAGCCCAACAAGATCAGGGTGAATCGTGAGCATTACCTCAAGTTCACGGTAACAGACTTGAATGACCCCAATGAACCATATACACCTCTGGCGGATTCACCTGAAGTCCAAGGGATGGACACCTTCTTCGGAAATTTCACGGCTGAAGCATCACCTATCAACAGTCCGCAACAGCAATCCGAGATCATAGCATGTACACAACCAATAGCTTCTATCCAACAGTCCTGTGAGCCCGATGGAAATCAAATTTGGTCTTTATATTTCGACGGTTCCAAGTCTAAAGAAGGAGCTGGTGCTGGTTGCATCATTATCGATCTGGCAGGTAACAAAACATTGTTGGCTTGTAGGTTAGAATTTGAATGTACTAACAATATTGCAGAATATGAGGCTTTATTACAAGGTCTCAGAAAAGCCTTGGACATGCACATTCAAAATCTGATTGTATTCGGCGACTCTGAGATAGTGATCAGGCAGGTGAGAGTTTCCATACATTGTTTTTCCCCGCATCTCAAATGTTACCAGTCTGAGGTATGGAGTTTAATAAATAAATTTTCTTCTTTTAATATAAATTCCATCCCTAGATTAAATAATGCTGAAGCAGATCTACTAGTTAAATTTGCCTCTAAACTTTTTCCTATAGAAGGCTTATCTCCAAACACA
The DNA here is from genome assembly GCA_900067695.1 of Picea abies. Taxonomy (NCBI): domain Eukaryota; kingdom Viridiplantae; phylum Streptophyta; class Pinopsida; order Pinales; family Pinaceae; genus Picea; species Picea abies. The sequence goes on from CBVK0100020837.1 coordinate 7,500, forward strand.
TTCTCTGTGGAGCTATTGTTTCGACCATCTGTTCCTGATAATATCATAAACTGGAGAGTATTTGATGATGATCAACAAATCATTAACTTTCTGCACATGGAAGAAACCTTTCAAGGTGTTGTGATAGATGAACAAACACACGACGACAATTTGCACGACTTTACGGTAATACCTAATCCGAAATCTCCTGAAGCTCTATCGGACATGGTAAATTCCATACCCAAATCTATTGTTAGACTAGAAAAGTTTTATGATTTTGAAGATAAATTTAAAAAGACGGTCAATTGTAAAACCAACAGTTCCTCATTGTCTTATGAAAAAGTCAATTTAGGAACTAGTGAAAATCCTAAGTGTATCAATTTAGGCTTGGGATGTTCTAGACAAGAAAAAGCTGCTTTTGTTAAATTATTTAAAGAATTCAAGGATGTCTTTGCTTGGACTTACGATGATCTTAAAACGTTCGATCCTAATATTATACAGCATGTCATTCCAATGAAACCCCAAACTTTACCCTTCCAACAGAAACTGAGGAAAATGCATCCTAAACTAGAACCGACTGTACAAAAAGAATTGAATAAACTCCTAAGTGCTAAAATATTTTTTCCTGTTAGACACACTCAATGGGTATCCAACCTCGTCCCAGTGCGGAAGAAGAACGGGGAAATTCGACTTTGTGTCGATTTTCAAAACCTCAACAAAGCGTCTGATAAAGATAATTATCCTGTCCCTCCCATGGAACAGATCCTACAACAAGTATCTGGTTCCAAGAGGCTATCCTTACTATATGGTTTCTCTGGATACAACCAAGTCTTGATGTCTCCGCCAGACCAATTAAAAACTACCTTTCGTACTCCGTGGGGCACTTATGCTTATCGCAAGATGCCTTTTGGATTGATTAATGCCAGTGCTACCTTTCAGAGAGAAATAGACATTGCTTTTAGAGGCTTAATCAATCATTCCGTCGTAGTCTACTTAGATGATGTGACCGTTTATTCTAAAAACAAAGACGATCATCTAGCTCACGTATGAGTCGTTCTGCTACGATGTCGTAAATATGGCATCTTAGGTATCTTCATAGTTGTGAAACATGGATTATCATAATTAATAATATTATCTTAGGCATCTTTTGGATTGCATGAAAAACAACATAACTTCAAGGCCTTATTTAAAATAAAAGAAATAAAAACTAGCCTTTCAACACAATAAATTTTATAAAAAGATATAGCATGTAGACATAGACCTATACCTAGACCTAGAACTAGACCTTTCCTTTCCTTTCCATATATAATTTTTATTAGCCTTGTCATGTCATGCCTTTCCTTTCCTTTCCTTGCCTTTCCTTGAATTGTCTTCCCTTGCATTGCCATACCTAGACATAGACCTATACCTAGACATTCTCTTATCATGCCTTGCCTTTCCATGCCTTTTTTTTCCATGGTATAGGTCACAATCTAGGTCATGGTCTATGTCATGGTATAGGTCATGGTAATGGTTTAGGACTAGGTATTCATCTAGGTCTAGCTCTAGGTCTTGGTATATGTCATGGTCATATTTTAGGTCTAGGTCTATTGCTAACATGTCCCTGAATGGATTAAAGAGGAGAAGTGAAACTCAAGATCAAACTCAAACCAAGACTCAGATGGATGAACCATCGATTTCATTAGATTCGAGGCATTGATATTTAGCTAGTGGGGCCCTTTTGCTATCATTCCATTGCCTGGAAAAATAGTTTGTTGTAGGCATAGTGAAAATTATCAAAAAGGGGTTAATTTTCAAGAACATTATGCCAGGTGATTATGGGTAGCGTGGTCACATGGTACTTGGCTAAAAAAATGTTTGACAGCTTACAAAATTATGTTATGCTACTCGGTGTGGATTTTATGCCCCTAGACCAAATTGCCAATATGTCCTTATTATCGGACTAATCAGTAGGTGTGGACATTAACAGATCTCCCTAGATCCACCTGGATCTAGAACAAAACAGGAAAGGACACGACTTTTTCCCTAAGTTATAATCATTGAATCTACTAATAGGAAGGAGTAAGTGACATACCTTTATATCGCTTCCTTAAGTCTCTGTTGTTCCCACTTTGCTTCGGTGCTCTCGTGAAGTCAAGTCCAAGATGACACAAAACAACCAAAGTGAAGATAGAAAAGTATATATTCAATGTCAACTTATGCATATGATGAAGGAATTACACAATAAAGTAAGAGTAACTTTATGGGAAAGGGACATGCCACTATATCATATGAATTGAAAGTAGAAGATACAACCTGGTTGACTTGATGTTGCAAGCTTCCTTTCAGTGACCCTTGTTTCCAAAACACACACTTTCTCTGTACTTGCATGAAGAAAATCCAATTCCTCTTGATAGACCAGCTAGAGTCTTCAAACTTCTGTCCAAACAGGGTTCTTCACACAATTCTTTCACCAATTCTTCATTCAATCTTGCTTAACCTTTTTCATGAGAAACCTTTCAATATATAGGAGAAGGAGAGATGGTTACATGGATGAGGATGATCCCATCAAATCTGAGAAGTCAGTAAAATGACAACCATACGAATGCCAACTCATTTTCTAGAAGATTCCCTTCTAGAACCCTCGAGACCTCTTCTCTTTTCCAAGTTTAAAAATAGGTTCACACCCTGTGTATGGAGCAGACTGTGAGAAGTTTGCACCCTAAGTGAAGGTGGCCTGTGAGAATGAGGAATTATCGCACCCTAGGCCATAGGTAGCCTGTGAACTCACCTTAAAAATATGTTTTTTGGAAGGAGACATGAGTCACTTTTCTCAGGAAAAAAGTCCTTGTTGGGAGCCTGAATACACCATTGTCAAGACCCCACGAGAGTGACCAAAATCATGTGTAACAGTCCTTCAATGGCTTGAGGAGGTGAGGTGAAACTCATGATAAAACTAAAATAGAGACTTGGATTGATGAACCGTCGGTTATTGGATCTGGTTCACCGATTTTTAGATAGTGGGGCCCCTCCAATGTCATTTTGTTTCCCCTGGACCAAATTGCTAACATGTCCATGAATGACTTGAGGAAGCGAGTTGCAACTCACAATAAAAATAATATCGAGACTCATATGGATGAACCATAAGTTCCATGACTAATAATATCAAGTATGGTCGCGTGGGCCTTGGAAAAAAATATGTGCGAGAGCTTATGAAACTCTGTTATGATGCTCAGTGTGGATTTTATTCCCTTAGACCAAATTGCCAACATGCCCTTGAATGGATTGAAGAGGCGAGTTGTAACTTGTGATAAAACTCAAAATGAGACTTGGATTGATGAATGGTAGGTTGCATTGGATATGGGGCATCAAGTTTCATCTAGTGGGGCCCCTCATCTATCATTTTGTTTCCTAGAAAAACATTTATCGCAAGATCTCCGGGACTTGGGTTTTTCTCAATGAGGAATAGTGAAAATTCTAAATAAGAGGTTGATTTTCAAGAACATCATGTCAGGTGATTGTGGGTAGTGTGGTTGCATGGGAATTAGTAAAATGATGTGTGGGCATTGGTAAAATTATGTGCTATAGATTATGAAACTCCATTATAAAATTGCCAACATGTCCCTGAATAGTTGGAGGAGGAAAGTTGCAACTCGCAATAAAAATCAAAGCTGGACTTGGATGGATGAACCGTTAGTTTCATTGAATCTGGGGCACTGGTTTTTACTTATTGGGGCCCCTCCACTCTCATTTTGTTTCATAGAAATGCATTTGTTATATGATATATGACACTAGAGTTTTCTTAATGAGGCCTAGTGCAAATTTTGAACAAGAGGTCGATTTTCAAGAACAATGTGTCAAATGATCATGGGTAGCATGGTCGTGTGGTTGATGGAAAAACATACATAAGAGAGATTGCAAAACTATGTTATATTTCTTGGTGTGTATTTTGTACCCTTGGACCAAATTGCCAACATGTCCTTGAATGGATCGAGGAGGTGAGTTGCAACTCATGATAAAACTCAAACCATGACTTAGATGGATGAACTTCCAGTTGCATTGTAACTGGGGAACTAGTTTTAAACTAGTGGGCCCCCTCTACTATCATTTTGTTTCTTGCAAAAGTGTTTGTTGCAAGATATTTAGGACTAGGGTTTTGCGCAGTGAGGCATAGTACAAATTTTGAACTAGAGGTCGATTTTCAAGAACACAGTGTCAGGTGATTATGGGTAGTGTGATCACATGGGACTTGGCCAAATAGGCATGTGAGAGATTATGAAACTCCGTTATGCTACTCAATGTGGATTTTATGCCCCTAAACCAAATTGCCAACATGTATTTAAATGGCTTGAGGAGGCAAGTTGAAACTCACGATAAAAATCAAATGAGCACTCAAATGGACAAACCATTGGCTACAATTAGGTTTCAACTAGTGGGTCCCCTCCATTGTCATTCCATTTCATAGAAAATAGTTTGTTGTAGGATGTCCTGGACTAGGGTTTGGCTCAATATTTATTACATATGTTTGAAAATTTAATACCTTGTAAGGATAGACAAGGAAAGTCATGGCATGTCATGCAAAGTCAAGGAAATGTAAGACATGGCATGGAAAGGAATGGAAAGGAATGACATGGAAAGAAAATACAATGCAAGGAAAGGCATGGCATGGCATGGAAAGTCAAGGCATGGCATGCCAAGTCAAGGCATGGCATGGCATGGAAAGGAAAGGAAATGCAAGACATTGCATGACATGACATTGAAAGGAAATACATGGCATGGAAAGGCATGACATGGCATGGTAGGGGAATGAAATGAAAGGCATGGAATGACAAGGAAAGACATGGCATGTAAAGGAAAGGCATGGCATGGCAAGGACATGAATGACAAGGCAACGCATGGGATGGAATGGAAAGGTGAGGCATGGCATGTAAAGGAAAGGCATGGCATGGCATGTCATGGTAAGGTATGGAATGGAAAAGAAAGGAAATGAAAGGCATGATATGGCATGACATGACAAGGAATGGCATGGCATGAAAAGGAAAGGAATGACATGGCACATGGAAAGAAAAGACATGGAAAGGCAAGGAAATTCATGACAAGGAATGACAAGGAATGACAAGGCAATGCAAGGCATGTCATGGAAAGGCATGGCATGGCATGGAATGGAAATTCATGGCATGGCATTGCAAGACATGGAATCACATGGAATCGCATTGTAAGGTAAGGAAATGAATGGCATGGAAAGCCAAGGCATGGAAAGGAAAGGCAATGTAAGGCATGGCATGGAATGGAATGCATGGTATGGAATGACATGGAAAGGAATGGTATGGAAAGGTGTGGCATGGAATGGAAATGCAAAGAAACACAAGGCATGGCATGGAAAGGCATGATAAGGCAATGCAAGGCATGACATGGCATGTCAAGGAAAGACAATGTAATGGATGGAATGGAATGACATGGCATGGAAAGGAAATGCATGGAATGGAATGGAAAGGTATGGCATAGAAAGGAAAGGCATGGAAGGAAAGGAATGACATGATAAGGCATGGCATGGCATAGAAAGGAAATTCATTGCATGGAAAGGCAAGGCATGACATGTCATGGCATCGAAAGGAATGGAATGAAAAGGAATGGAAAGACATGGAAATGCATGACAAGGCAAGACATGGCATGGAAAGGCAAGGCATGGCATGAAAAGGAATGGAAAGGCATGATAAGGAAAGGAAAGGAATCACATGGAAAGGCATGGCATGGCATGGAAATAAAAGGCATGGTATGGCATGGAAAGGATTGGCATGGAATGGAAAGGCATGACATGACATTGAATGACATGGCATGGAAAGGAAAGGTGTGAAATGGTATGGAAAGGAAAGGAAATTCAAGGCATTTCATGGAATGGCATGGAAAGGCAAGGAAAGGCGCTGGACGACAATGCATGAAAAGGAAAGGCTAGGCATGGCATGGAAAGAAATGGCATGGAATGGAAATGCAAGGCCTGAAAATGGATGGGAAGACATGGCATAGCATGGAAATTCATGACATGGTATGACAAGGAAAGGAAAGGAAAGGCATGGCATAAACACATTTACTAAACAAATAAGGGTTTTATTTCCCTCTAAGAAACATGCCAACCAATAATCAATGCCCCATTCATACCTATTTTTGCAACCACCACATATATTTTTCCCTAAAAAAATGGAGTTCCAACACGTGATTCCACTAGATGAACCAAGCATAAACCATTGATTATAATTATTCAAATTTTATAGAAGGTTTCACCAAACTTGACAGTATAAGATCTAAGATGTGATCATAATCGGCTGAAATATTTTATTGGTCCTCCTCCAAATGGGATAATTCCATAGTTATATGTGGACCAATGGGGAGTGATACACGATCACATCTATCAACTCAGTTTGTTGATTCACAATCATCCCATTCATTACTACTACATGGACCATAGAAGCAATAGATTTTTATCATCCATATTTCAACTATTCCATCGTTTGATATTCGAACTGAATGGAATCCATGCATGCACTAGATTATTTTACATTCATACCATTGTGATCGAGCTACATCAACCACCTCCAAAAAATATCTATGTACATGTCCTTTCTTGTGCGAATTGTCTTCATGATTTCTTGTTCCCTCTCCCATTATTGAAGAACACCATTAAATAACGGTTTTCTCATATCTAATGAGGGAAGTACTTGTGAACTTCATTTATTTCATGTATAACACTCTTTTTATGCATGTGTCTTCTCCATCATGCTCCCCTTTCTCATGATCAAACTCGAAATAATTCCAAATGTGTGGTACCTTGAGTTTTTTGTGCAACATACACAACCATAGAAATACATGATAATTTTTGAACTGACCTATGCAACCATCTCACCAAATCTAATGTTGATGCGTATGTATGTTCTTCTCGTTAAGGTGGTTTTAAAAAAATTGAAATAAATTTTGTACGTAAGCTAATTCATGGCACCAATCATCACTTATGTATAAGTGATACTCCTTTAATATAAATTTATTTTGTTTGTTACTATTCATCCCATGCCTATATGTGAAATGGACCATTATGTTGACCTACTCTGAGTGATAATATTAGCTTTGAATCTCATTTTACGGTTGAAGGGTGTAGATCTTAGAAAAATCAACCATTGATAAGGTAGTACCAACTCGAATTGTATCTTTTCATATTCTAAAATGCTCATCTTTCCATCGAGCCATATGGACATGTTGAACATATTGTCGTGTATTTTCAATGAAGTCCTTCATGAAGTCACATACTCGTACCTAGGAATTCACCAATTATGTTTTTTTTCTTTCCTTCCCTCCATCAATATCATATACAACATGTTTAAACCTTTGCAAATAAACTTCCTTCTTCCCCAATTCATACTCATCGCTTATATAGATCCACTCGATCAGTAATTTCATTCCACCGCACCTAGGGAGTGTCCCATATAAGAAAGTTTTTTGATAAAATGTACAACCCTATGGCCTTGTACACAATATGTTGTGAATAAAGTCTCTAAATGACGATGAAGACAATATAAATGAGCATTTCTGCAATAGGGTGTTATGCAAAACACAATGTGTGTGTGTGTGTGTGTGTGTGTCTCATAATAATAACCATTATCATTGTGATTTCAACATGTGTTATGAATTATGTTTATTAGAACATAGAAGGGCTTACATTTATGGAAAGATCTTTTTCCCAAGTTAATTTCACTATGTATTGTCTTGAATCTCTCATACAATTATGTCTTTGTAATGTCAAGAAATTGTTTAGTACGAGTTCACTGTCCCTAGATACGCTTCTCAATTTTAGCACATCTTTTTGGTTGGAAGAAGGCCTAGTGTTCTCATTCCAGAAATAATGCATTATTCCCTTAACTGCTCCAATTAAATTCATGTCAGAATGAGGTAGCCTACCATAGAAATACCACATATATGTTGGGCCACCCATGTTGAGGATATCTCATCTATGAAAATACTTTCTAATGGTTTTTTGTATTTCATTTCATGAGATGAGAGGTTTGTTGTAGAAAATGATATTTTCTTGTGATCTTGCTAACAGTTGATTGTGATAAGACACACCAGGTTTTATTGCAGTCTTTAGAACAAGATTTCTTACCAATTCTTTGGAAATCATCTACAAGGTTTCTAACAATATCATGACTTGTTTCTAAACTTTTGACTATTTTAATGCCTAAAATTCTCCTAACAACAATAAAACTTCTATATTTTAACAAAGCCAACAATAATTGACATTCAACGACATCGGATTTTGGTTCTAAATATTCCTTAATGATTTTATAATAACAATAATGAATAGTATGGTTAGGTAACTTACCTTCAAGTGATTCTAGATTGCTTTCATCCACTTGAATACGTTTAGGATATCTTCTCTGCACATTGCTCCATATAGGTAGGCATGATGAACCCCTATTGTGGAAGTCTTGATCTCAATGATGAGATTTTTGTGATGATGGTTGTTTTTTGAAGTGTTTGGAAAAACCACATTGTTTTCATAGGATTGTTGATGTTTCGGATCCATATTAGGATTCATCGTCAAGAAAGAAGCCTGGTTTAAAAAGGATGAGATGAGCTTATTATAAATACCTAAGAGAAAGGTAAACCTATGGGTTGACTAGATATAACCCTAGTTGAATCTTAACCTTCCTGTTGTGGAGTTAACAATGTTGCATTTCTTTCCCCTCCAATCACTGGAGGATCAAATCTAGGAGGAGTGTGGACACAAGATTGACTAGTTTCTATAACATCTTACTGTCCAACAAGATTTTTCACCACAATGATTTGCTCCAATTGCTCTTGAATTTCATCAAATGTATAATTAGCTCCAAGAAAATCCTCCATCATATGGTAATCCACAACAAGTTGTCTTGATGAGATACTACATGGATTGGTTAGTACTGAATTCCTGCGCTTTGCTTGTGGTGATGGAGGAGAAACAACAATGACATATATTCTGCTATAAATTGGATAGCTCTCTTCTGTAAGAATATGCTTTAACATACATAAATTTTCCTTTTCTCTTTATTCTTCTACCTTTTCGATGGGTTTTTCTTTCTTTCAAGACATTATTTCTCGAATCCATCGATTCCTCATGTTTAAAGAGAAATTATTTTCCAAGCACCCCACCACAAAGTTTTCTTGGTATTACACAAGAAGGCACAACTAACAATTCAAATTCCAAGTGGACAAATTTTTCTTTGTATTACAAAAGAAGACACAACTAATAATTCCAATTCCAATTGGAAAAACATTTCTTGGTATTACACAAGAAGATACAAGTAACAATTCCAATTCTGATTGAGTAAACTTTTCTTGGTGTTACACAACTAAAAATTCCAATTCGACAATTTTTTCTTGGTATTACACAAGAAGACGCAACTAACAATTCCAATTGGACAAATGTGTCTTGGTATTACATAATATGACACAACTAACAGTTTCAATTGGACAAAAGTGTCTTCCAATTCCAAAAAGACACAACCAACAATTCCAATTCCACTTGGACGAATTTATCTTACAATTCTTCCCACAATTATCTTGAAATAGCACAAAATTGTCTATGAATTAAACAAAAAAACAAAAAAAAAACTTGTCTATTCCTACTATTTTTCCATGCAGATGTTGAAAATATCAAGCTTGAAATCAATGAGGTAGAGGAGTGTGCTTGGCACATCAAAATTCTGAATAGGAACAAACACGTGTTCCTAAATTGCTTGCACACTAAAGTGTGTGCATGTTATAGGAATGTGGATGCGTTCCTACTAGGTAGTGATGAGTGCAAAATCACAAGGCTTGGCAGTCACAAAAGGGCATGTGCATTCTTTATGCAACATATATAACATTTATTATAGACCTTGGATTCACTTATGTGATTACGACGTGATCTTTAGAAGAAACTGGAGTTAAGGGAAAGAAACATAATTATGCCATGCAATGGTTAGATATGTCTTCTCGACATGATTGATTTTTAGGAAAATAATTTTTATTATGATAATGACTTGAGTCATTTGAATATTCCTAAATTATATTAATACGCATGGGATTCTGGAGATCATCAATTATATTAACTTCTTTCTTCGATTTTGTTCTTTGTTGGTTATCATATTATATTATAAATCAAAAACATGTAACCCACTTATTTTACTATTTTGTATCAACGGAATAGCTAACACTCTCTCGTATCAACAATTTTCTTGTGTAACACACTCTTTTTAGTGTTGGTATTGCGCATATCAAGTTTTCCTTCAATTTGATACAATAAATTCTTGATAAAAATTTTCAGATATCATCATGCTGGTATTCATTTTCAATTTTTCCTCGTAGTTTTGAAGCTTCTAAGTTTCATGTTTAATTTAAATCTTGGAGCCAACCATACGTTGAATTTCAAATCGATATCCTCCTTAGTTAATATAGAATTCTCTTTAATTGCACGATTATGAATTTATATACAAATAGATTAAAAATCTCATATTAATCGACTTGCATAATTACCTCATTGTTATTCTGAGGAGAGTCAATGACTCTATTCAACGAGAACCGGGGTCCATTATGATGGATTCCTGCACACTAAATCGATACTATTGAACGATTTGTATGAGATAGTATTTATGCATTAGGATTAGATGAAATCTTTTTACAATTTAAAATAGATACATTGAATTTAGGATTATGTTGAGATTCTGATAATAAAGTTGTTGATAAATTAATGTTTTATAATAAAATTGGTAGCGTTAATTTCCCTTAAGGTGTGATTTAATATCCTTTAGGACTTCTCTTTTGTGACTAGCATTCCTTAAAATTTACAAATAGAATAGGTAACACAACCTAGCATTCCTTAAAATTTACAAATAGAATAGGTAACACAACCTAGTGTAAGAATAATGGTAGTTAGTTCAAGAATTTTCAGTTGTATTATCTTCACACTCTTTATTAGATAGTTTCCTTGGTGTTTTGTGAGACAAAGGAAAACAAGGGTTAAAATAAAGATATCTTATGCAAGTATTACTTAGGAGAGTAAACAATTTTTATCTTGATGATTAATATTAAGAAGATAGGAAAAATAGTTGTAGATGACTTAAAGATAATTGATTTATTAATTGAGTTTTAATATGATATAAAACACAATGAAAATATCTATGACTATCTTGACTAATGTTATAATTAGCTTATCCCTAGTAATTATTGATTGTGTAAATAGGGTTGTTAAATATAGGTTGTAAAATACCTTCTAGATGTTGGCATTCAGCTTTTACCTGTTGACAATCTAAACATTAAAATAAGTATTCAGTTGTTTCATATTTCATATTAGGTCAATAAAACAGTTTTCTTAGAGCTATTATCATTTTTTGGTATCCTGGATGACCGTAATGGGGATTTTTATGCATCGCATTCAACATAATTAGGTATATACAACCTTTTTTTGAACCTTAATTATTCATTCTTGTCGATGTTGAAATATATACTATTCAAATTTCCCTCATTTTTCTACAACTGATCTGCTATTTTGATGTATTCTACATCATTTATTATTGTAGATTTAATTTTTTTCTCGATGTCATTTTATGCTTTGCTGATAATTACTTCATATAACTCATTAGTTCTCTGACTTAGTGCATCTGCGAATTTATTTTCCTTTACCTTGATGTGTCGTATTTGAAAATCGAACTCGCTTAGAAAGGCTAAACACCTCGCCTGTCTTGCATTCAGATCCTATTTATTGAACAAGTGTTTCACACCACTGTTATCTATTAGCAATAGAAATTTTCTTCCCATTAAATAATGCTGCCACATTTTTAATGCATGAATTACAACGACTAATTCCAGATCATGAGTTACATAGTTTCTTTCATGTTCCTTTAATTTGTGTGATTCATAACAAATGACATGTCCATCCTGTTTTAGTACTTCTCCTAATCCTTCTTTACTTGCATACACACAAACTGCAAAACATTTACAAGGATCGACCAATTTAAGACTTGGTGTTGTAGTTAGTAAACCTTTCAATTTATCAAAATTGTCCTAGCAATTTTTAGACCAAATAAATTTGTCCCCTTTTTTCTAGAATGATGGAATAGGATAGGAGATTTTGTAAAACCCTTGGATAAACCTCCAGTAATAACCGGTGATCCCCATGAATGATCATATGTCGGCTACGTCTTAAGGAATAGGCCATTCCATAATTGCTTTAATATTTCCAAGGTTTACTACAATACCGTCCTCCAATATCACATGTCCTAAATATTGTATCTTTCTTTGATATAAATTGCATTTATCAAACTTAGCATACAATTTTTTCTCTCTTAGAGCCTGCAATACTATTTTCAAATGATGTTCATGTTCTTCTTCAGGTTTTGAATAGATTAATATATCATCGATAAAAATCAATACAAATTTATCCAAGTACTGGTTGAATACATTGTTAATCAAACACATAAAAGTTGTTGGTATGTTAGTAAGCCCAAATGAAATCACTATAAATTTGTAATGTCCATAATGTGTTCTAATGTTTTTTTATTCACGTGTTTGTCTTTTATCGTGATTTGGTGATAACCAAATCTCAAGTCTAGTATAGAGAATATTTTTTCTCCTCCAACCTGGTCAAATAGATCATTGATCCTAGGTAGAGGGTATTTGTTTCTAATCATCATTTTATTCAATTTATGATAGTCAATACATAATATTAGCGTTCCATATTTATTTTTGGCAAATAATATTGGTGCTCCCTAGGGAGAAACACTTGTTCTGATGTATTATTTATCTAACAGTTCCTCTAATTGAATTTTTAATTATGTTAACTTAGGAACACTCATCCTGTAAGATGCCTTTGATACTGGTGCATATCCAGGTAGTAGATCGATAGAGAAATCTATTTATCTCCTTAGGGGTAATTATGGTATCTCTTCCATGAATACATCCTAAATCCTTGAAGGAATGCAAATTATTACAAACTTGGTTTGCCTTCTCTCTCTAGCTGATTTGTTACTTGAATAGAATATATTTTTCAACCTTTGCTAATATACTTTTTGAATTGCATTGATGATATTTGTCTAACATAAATTGGTTTTCTAATTCCTTGTATTGTTCTTGATATTATGTTTTCATCCTTGTATACAAATGATTTTTCATAACATTCCAGTATCACTTTGTTGTTTTCTAACCATTCCTTTCCAATAAGTATGTCATTGTCAGGAAATGAAAGACACTTCCACACTAATCAGAATAGAAGAAGAATTTAATCAAGAATCCAAATTATGGAAGCAATCACATAGTACACCAAGATTTTACTTTGGAAACCATTAACCAGGAAAACCAACATTCCTTTGAATGTTATACTCTCTTGTTGTCTTATTCAATCAAAATAAAAGGTTACATGTCTAACCTTGGTCTATAACTAAGAGGAAATCGACACCATACCCTCTTGCACACGAAAGAACAAACATGTAGCTAATTCAGCTTACATATGCATGACGAGTAACCTACACTTACACATGCATTAACTTGGAAAAGTGAATTCTACAATTACCTTAGAACAAAATCCTTTACGGCCTTACAACACGTCTCTTTATAGTCTTTAAAACAGGAAAAACCCTAAACATTGGCACCCAAAAATAGTTACAGATCCATGCATATCAATGGCTACAAATCTCGTAAATCCCAAGATTTTGTTATAGTTGACTCCAAGTCATGTTTACCAATCGACTACCAATTGACCTTCATACGGTCTCTAGTTGGTCATCTTATGCATGCACTTTGACCTCTTGTCGATTGACTTACCGTTGATATCTTCGACTTTGACTTTACCCGGTTAACTCCCTCAACCTTTGACTTGTTGTCGATCCACTTCAACTTTGACCTATTGTCGATCCACCTCGACCTTCTACTTGTTGTCGATCCACCTCAAATTCGAATGTCAGTCGATTCACCTCAATTAGAATTTCATTGCAAAGAATATAACAACCCAACATTTTCCCACTTGTTTTATTCTTTGTTGAAACAAGAGATTCCTAAAATTTCATTCATAGAAGAAAGGAAGCAATGCCCATTTCCTCTATGCACCAAGAGAACTTGACAACACTCACATAATTTTCAATAATTTTGTTGTGTTTTCCAACATGTCTACTTTCTCTAGTAGCACCTTGTTACTTTCCACCTTGTCTCTTACGAAATGGTATTATACATCAATGTGCTTAGTCTTTGAATGATAAGTAGGGTTATTTGCTAGAAATATTTTGGTTTGAGTATTGTAACTTACCTTCATACTTCTCTTCTCAAACCTAATTCCTGAAAAAAAACTTTGAAGCCATATGTCTTTTTTGCTTCCATGAGTTTCTTCGATGTATTCAAATTATGTTGTTGACAAGGATACAACCACCTATCGATTACTCATCCATCTTATTACTTCACCGAACATATTGAAGACATATATTTTGGTCGACCTCTGTCGATCCAGATCTCCAGCCCAGTCAGTGTCGACAAATCCATGTACATTTAATTTACCATTGTTGCCTCCAGGTTTTCCTTGGTAGCATATAGCATAGTCCTTCATGCCAAACAAATACCTAAATACTCTCTTGACAACTGTAGAGTGCTCCTTTCCAGGTGTCAAGATGTACCTGTTCAACACTCCCACTGCATGGGAAATGTCTGGTCAACTGAAAACCATCACATACATTACACTACCAACCACACTTGCATATGGAACACGTTCCATGTCCTTTATTTCTTCCTATGTATTTGGACATTGTTCAATAGTAAGCATTTCTCCCATAGGAATTGGCACCTTCACTAGTTTTCCATCTGACGCAGGTGAGAAAAACACGAGTTCACCACCTCGCACTCTCCTGCTCACAGGATCGTTCAAATTATTCTTTGAGCCAAAGAGGCTCTTCTGATTCCCTGCTGGAATCTCTGATGAAAACCCGATCCACAGGTCCTTATACTCCCTCACGGCCTTTTGCATTCAACCGTGAACTCCCCGACTTAATTTCGGGTTTCGGGGTTTCGTGAACCTCGATGTCATGAATCTCTATCCTCGCAGTCTCCCGATCTCTGATTTGTCAATACGACACTTTACGTGTTAGCCCTCCTGGCTAAGCTCTTGGCCCATATGACCACAATCCCCCGTGACCGCAGTCTTATTCCCTTTCAAGGTTTCGAGCTTTCAAATGTCGCAATGCATTTGCCCACAGGATTCCCAATCCCTCGAATCTCGATTCTCCGATATGCTGACAGTTGGCCCCACACTACAGAGCTCTCCTTTCTTTCGGAAAATTGGACTTTGCGATTCTGAAATGCACAAACCTCTTGTCCAAGGGATTCCTGATTTCCCGACTCATGATTTCCCGATTGACGATTCTCTTGTCGAGACTTCCTCCGATAGTCCAGACCTCCACAACGTGTCCCCAACTGATGGGCGGCTCAGATTGTTCCTGGGACTTTTACCATGGAAATCCCCGATCTCCTGCCCTCGTGACTCCTGATTTCACAAACGTTGATATCCCGATGGCCACGCCTCTCGTTAGGATTTGCCCCTCGGCTATTCCTGATGGTTTAAACATCGTGCAACTTCTAGCCGATCCAACGGTTGTCGGGTATTTCACTCTAGATCTGACGGCTCTTGATCTCCCCCTTCTATAGGCTGCTCCTATTCTCTCCTGGACATGAGATCTTCAACGGTCCATATTTCTTCGGCTGATCCAATGGCTGATGCTTCTCCTCCCGAGCTGCTGTGCTTTCTTCCTGCACTTGGAAGAATTTCAAGTTCTCAAAGGCCTCAACCCTTGCCCTTCTTCTCTGCGAGCTCCTTTACTTGAGCTCTCGCCATGCATTCTCAATAACGTTGTTCCTCCTGAGCTTTCACTTCCGAATCCTCAAAGTATTCCTCAACTCCTGTGCCTTTGCAGGGTCCTTACGAACACACAGTGCTATCTCTCCTGAGCTTCTCACATGCTCAGACCCCTAAGGGATTTTATCCTTCTTCCTTTCTCCTGTAGATGGAGAAATATGGATGCCCTTCTAGCTATCCTTCTGCTCAAGCAACTTCTTGCTAAGTGTTGCAAGGTGTTCAACAACCCTATGAAGATCCCTCAGTGGATTCTTCTTCAAATCATAGAACTCAAAAGAGTTCTCTTCTCTCCTCTGTGCCTGTCTGCACACTTACTCCAATGCTCACTTGGCAGAGTATCTTATCCCAGAACATTCAATAGTTTTGTCCTCTTGTGCACCTATGCACCCGCTCAATGTCCACCTAGTAGAGCTCTCAGAATCCTCAGTGATTCTGTTTCTTCTATCTGAACTCACAGCAGAGTTCCTTCAAATTCACCACTGTGCATATGCTCAATTCCCACTTGGCAGAGCTCTCATAGAACTCCTGAAAGCTTCTGTCTGCAATTGTGTTCTTCCTCCACAGCCTTGCCTCCAAGGTATTCAGCAACCTTGAGGTCTTCTCCTGAGTTGTTGATTCCGGTTCTTGTGTCGCAACACGTCTTCGTCTGAACCCACAGAATTCAGAAGTGCTTCAGTGCACTGGTATTTAGAGACTGTAGTACTCTGTCACGCCCTCCTAGCATGAAACCTCAAAGACCTTCACCTAAAATCCAACCAACTCCTGCAAATGCACAACTACAGCACACATCTACAAGATACATAAAGAACACTCATAGACATCCACATAACATAGAAATACATGCAGGAAAAACTGCTTCTGTTTATATTAAAATAACAAATGCTTGTTTATACAAGGTGTTCCTAAGCACGACCTGTAATAAGGTCTCGGCTCTTCCCTTCTGCTTTCTACTCGTATATTCTCTTCTATCTCTCTACAACTCAACTTCCTCACTACTCCCACTACTCTACTAAAGAGATACAATTCATCTTTTACATGAGGGGGCTCTTCGAGCTCTTCCCTCCAACCTACCTACCCTATTCAATTACATTGAATAGATTTCTAGTCCGCTATCTGGATCTAGATCTGATCCATACAACTCATTAAAGGCCTTCTTATCTACAGCTTGCACAAAGGCACGGCTTCACAACTCACCAGCTTAAGCATTTAATTACATTGAATTCAAATTTCAAACGAGGACTGAGCCTCTCTTCATCACGCGATTCAAATTCGCTGACATGGCTAGATGGCTAGCTAGATGATGTGGAGAGATGCTCCTGCATCATACTCCTCAGCTGCAAAAATTCATGAGCTCCTTCTCATGAGCTTCCCATCTGTGATGTTGAAATCCTCCTGGATCCTAAATCAGTCTCTAGGGCTGTTCATCTACTCCATCCTGCTGCTGCTGCTGCTATTGCTGCTTCTTCCTTTCTTCTCAGCTGCTACTTGTTGGCAATTTCTGTTGACCTCAACATCAGCCTTATAATCTCCTCAATCAGTGCATCTAGCTGCTCCAATGGCTAGTCCTATTTTTGCAGTCTCCCCAGCTGCAAAAATTTTCAACTCATGGGCAGATCACTGAAATCTCCCATGCCTTCTTCATCAATTTCCAACTTTACCTGTTGGATGTGCATGCTCTGCACTTTCTCCCTCTCTTCCAGGGCTTCAATTTTTCCCCACAGATTAGCCAAACTAAAACTGTTTGCTTCTTCTTCTTCTGCTGCTACAAACTCCCAGGTTGCAGTCTTTTCAGTCTCCTGGCTGAAAATATTTAGCCATTCCTCAGAATTCCCATCATCCTCTCCTGCTTCTTTTGTTGTCATCTTCAACGCTACAACCTTCTCATCTTTCTGGCTGAAAGCATTGAGACACTCCTCAGAATGCTCATCTTCTTCATCTTCTTGGGTAGCTTCCAAAGTCTGCTCCAATTCCTCTTCTTCCCTGACAGTCATAGTTGACTGTTCTTCTGTTGTTGCTGCATCTACAATACAGACTTCCGCCTCCTCCTGGGCAAATGGTAGGAATACCTAAATTCCTCCAATCATCAGAAGATCCCTTAGATCCTCCTCCTCTGTCAGTTGCACCTACTGATCTAAATCCATCTCTAGATTTATGAGACCCTCTGATAGTCTCATCTGATCATCCCTGTCCACCTGGCAATATGGGATGTCTCTACTACCCTCCTGGCAGTCCATGGAATCAACTAATTCCATCTTTGTTTCCTCGCCCACCTGGAAAACTGGAAACCTTTCGCTGCCCTCCTGGAAGTATGTGAGATCCCGCAGTGACCTCATATCATCGCCTAGCTGGCAATGTGAAATTCCTTGGCTGTCCTCATGACTGTCTCTGAGATCCCGCAGTGATCTCAACTCGTTGCCCACCTAGGAAACTATAATTTCCTCTCTTCCCTCCTGGCATTTCTTGAGATCTTCATCCGATCCCAATTCATTGTCTTCATCATTGAGACGTCTCCGAGTCTCTAGTTCACATACCTAAACCATCTCCTCTTCTGGTCCATTGAGGTTTTCAGTATACCTCAACCACCCTTTTAACAACCTCCGCTGTCTTCTGACCATCAACTCCTTGACTGGCCATTTTTCCTTCGGCTCCTTCATGGGCCATTCATACACCCATCTCGGCTTGGCTTTCTGCTGCATCCACAGTTCGATCTTTTCTATGTCCGCCCTTATTTCAACGAGCTCTTTATCCATCTCTGCAAGCTTTTCTGCCTTGCTCTTCCTCCTAGCATGCATATGGCCTTTAGTAACCATGGTGCTATCTTTGTCTGCTTTCCTAGCAAACTTGATGCTGTCACTCCGCACTAAGAGTGTTATCAACTTCATCCTATAGTCCTGTTGACTGCCTTCTTGATTGTCACCTACCTGCAAACAATCACCACAGAGTCTCCAGCACTCTATGTCCCTTTACCTTCTCCCTCTGCTTGAAATATACAAACAAAGTTCTTGCTCTGATACCACTTGATGCAGGTGAGAAAAAAACGAGTTCGCCACCTCGAACTCTCCTTCTCATAGGATCGTTCAAATTCTCCTTTGAGCCGAAGTGGCTCTTCTGATTCCCTGCTGGAATCTCTAATGAAAACTCGATCCACGGGTCCTTATACTCCATCACGGCCTTTTTCACTCAACCATGAACTCCCCGACTTAATTTTGGGTTTCGGGGTTTTGTGAACCTCGATGTCACGAATCTCTATCCTCACAGTCTCCCGATCTCTGATTTGTCAATACGACATTTTACGCATTAGCCCTCTTGGCTAAGCTCTTGGCCCAAATGACCACTATCCCCCATGACCGCAATCTTATTCCCTTTCAGGGTTTTGAGCTTTCAAATGCCGCAATGCATTTTCCCACGAGATTCTTTATCCTTCGAATCTCGATTCTCCGATATGCTGACAGCTGGCCCCACACTACGGAGCTCTCCTTTCTTTCTGAAAATCAGACTTCGCGATTCTGAAATGCACAAACCTCTTGTCCACGGGATTCCTGATTTCCCGACTCGTGATTCTCCTGTCGGGACTTCCTCCGATAGTCCAGACCTCCACCATGTGTCCCCAACTGATGGATGGCTCAGATCGTTCTTGGGACTTTTACCATGGAAATCCCCGATCTCCTGCCCTCGTGACTCTCGATTTCATAAACGTCGATATCCCAATGGCCACGCCTCTCGTTGGGATTTTCCCCTCGGCTATTCCCGATGGTTTAAACACCGTGCACCTTCTGGCCGATCCGACGGTTGTCAGGTATTTTTCTCTAGATATGATGGATCTCTATCTCCCCCTTCTATAGGCTTCTCCTATTCTCTCCTGGACGTGAGATCTTCAATGGTCCAGATTTCTTCGACTGATCCAATGGATGATGCTACTCCTCCCGAGATGTTGTGCTTTCTTCCTGCACTTGGAAGAATTCCAAGTTCTCAAAGGCCTCAACCCTTTCCCTTTTTCTCTGTGAGCTCCTTTACCTGAGTTCTCGTCGTGCATTTTCAATAACGTTGTTCCTCCTGAGATTTCACTTCAGAATCCTCAAAGGATTCTTCAACTCCTGTGCCTCTGCGGGGTCCTTACGCACACATAGTGTTGTCTCTCCTGAGCTTGTCACATGCTCATACCCCTAAGGGATTTTATCCTTCTTCCTTTCTCCTGTAGATGGATAAATATGGATGCCCTCCTGGCTATCCTTCTGCTCAAGCAACTTCTTGCTGAGTGCTGCAGGGTGTTCAGCAACCCTATGAAGATCCCTCAGTGGATTCTTTTTCAAATCACAGAACTCAAAAGAGTTCTCTTCTCTCCTCTATGCCTGTCTGCACACTTACTCCAATTCCCACCTGGCAGAGTATCTTATCCCAGAACGTTCAACAGTTCTATCCTCTTGTGCACCTATGAACCCACTCAATGTCCACCTAATAGAGTTCTCAGAATCCTCAGTGATTCTATTTCTTCTGTCTGAACTCACAACAGAGTTCCTTCAAATGCACCACTGTGCATATGCTCAATGCCCACTTGGCAGAGCTCTCATAGAACTCCTCAGAGCTTCTGTCTGCAACTGTGTTCTTCCTCCATATCCTTGCCTCCAAGGTATTTAGCAACCTTGAGGTCTTCTCCTGAGTTGTTGATTCCAGTTCTTGTGTCGCAACACGTCTTCGTCTGAACCCGCAGAATTCATAAGTGCTTCAGTGCACCAGTATTTAGAGACCACAGTACTCTGTCACGCCCTCCTGGCATGAAACCTCAAAGAACTTCACCTAAAATCCAACCAACTCCTGCAAATGCACAACTACAGCACACATCTACAACATACATAAAGAACACTCACAGACATCCACATAACACAGAAATACATGAAGGAAAAACTACTTCTATTTATATTAAAATAACAAATGCCCGTTTATACAAGGTGTTCCTGAGCACGGCCTGTAACAAGGTCTCGTCTCTTCCCTTCTGCTCTCTACTCACAGATTCTCTTCTATCTCTCTACAACTCAACTTCCTCACTACTCCCACTACTCTACTAAAGAGATACAATTCATCTTTTACATGAGGGGGCTCTTCGAGCTCTTCTCTCCAACCTACCTACCCTATTCAATTACATTGAATAACTGTCTAGTCCACTATCCGGATCTATATCTCATCCATACAACTCATTAAAGGCCTTCTTATCTACAGCATGTGCAAAGGCACGGATTCATAGCTCACCATCTTAAGCATTTAATTACATTGAATTCAGATTTCAAACGAGGACTGAGCCTCTCTTCATCATGCGATTCGAATTCGCTGATGTGGCTAGCTGGTTGACGTGGAGAGATGCTCCTGCATCACCATCCTGCATGTTGAATCATTTCAAAACTGTTTCATTATACTTCATCTGATTCAACCAGAGATTTATAAAGGCTCGATTTCTCTTATTATCCATTCCCAAAATGAATTTAGCTGCA
Organism: Picea abies; assembly: GCA_900067695.1. Taxonomy (NCBI): domain Eukaryota; kingdom Viridiplantae; phylum Streptophyta; class Pinopsida; order Pinales; family Pinaceae; genus Picea; species Picea abies. Next base: position 28,833 of record CBVK0100020837.1, read on the forward strand.
TCGAGTTCCTTCATGTCGAACTTGTAGGATATCTCCTTGTTCACCTCCTTTATTTCATCCATGTTGTTTTCAATCAACAACATGTCATCGACATACAAAGCTACATATATGAAACACCCTCTTTCTGCCTTGGAATATATGCAGTGATTATCTTTGCTTCTCACAAATCCCAAACTCAAGATGTATGTGTCAAACATTTGGTACCAAATCCTTGGCAATTTCTTTAGACCATAAAGGGATCTTTTGAGTTTGCACACCAACTCTTTCTTACCCTCTACTACAAATACTGCAGGTTGTTTCATGTCTATTTCTTCTTCCAGGTGCCCATGTAAGAACATTGTCTTTGCATCCATATGTTCTATCTCCATATCGAATTTTGTAACCAGAGACATTAGTACTCTAATGGAAGTTAGTTTTTCAACAGGGGAAAAAATATCACCAATGTCGACTCCCTCAACCTAGGAATATCCTTTCACTGCCAGTCGAGCTTTGAACTTATCAACTTGTCCTACGACATTCATTTTCTTCTTGAACACCCACTTGCTACCAACAAGATTTCTTCCACTAGGTAAATTGTCTAAATCCCATGTCTCATTCTCGTACAAGTATTCCATCTCTTCAACCATGGATTCCTTCTAGAGTTTACCCTCTTTCTAGTCGACTGCCTCACCGGCTGACTTGGGATCATCGTCGATGGTTGTTAACAGGAATGTGGAAAAAAATTTGAGCAGACTCTACCTTTCGACTAGTTTTCTTACTCTTTATGACCTCCTTACAACCAGAGTCAGTTTTTCCACCTCTTCCTTAGGTTCAATCGACTCATCTTAATCATCTTCTCCATTCCTCAATTCAAACAACATTGTATAAGGATTATTCTCGATCTGAAAAGATTCTTCAAGTTTAGACTTACCTTCGACTTCTTTGAAGACCACATCTTGACTGTACACTATTCTCCTTGATGCAAGATCTTAGAGCTTGTATCCTTTTATCCCTTCTTTATATTTGATGAAAATAAATTTGACTGCCTTCTTGTCCATATTGCTCCTCTTTTCCTTGGGAACATGCAAAAATGCATCATAGATAAATACTTTGAGATGTGCCACAAAAGGATTCTTACCAGACCAAACCTTATTTGGATTTGTGTTGACTATCAACGATGAAGGAGACATATTCACCAGATATATTACAGTCTCAATTTCCTCTGCCCAGAATTCTTTTGTGAGCCCAACACCACTAAGCATACTCCTTTCCTTATCCATCAATGTTATGTTCATTTTCTAGGAAACTCCATTTTTTTGTGAGGTATATGGAGTGGTATTTTGGTGTGCTATGCCACACTTCTTACAAAACTGATCAAAGTTCTTTCCACAAAATTCACCACCATTTTCATTTCTCAACACTTTAATCCTCTTCTTTGTTTGGATTTCCACAAGAGATTTAAACTCCTTAAATATATCAAAAGCCTATGATTTCTTCCTTAGGAAATATATCCATGTGTTTCTGGAAAAATCATCTATGAAGGAGACATAATAAAGGGATCCACCAAGTGAAGGAACTATAACCGGGAAAAACACATTGCTTTGCACTAGTTCTATAATCTCATTTTCCCTTGTCGCTCCAGATAGGAACCTCACCCAACTTTGTTTTCCATATATGAAATGTTTACAAAAGTTGACTTCTAGACCACATTCAAGAAATCCTTCAACCATACCTTTTATTTGCATAGGTCAAAGTCCTTTTTGTCCAATGTGTCTCATCCTCTCATGCCATATCTTGGTCGGGTTGATTTCATCATGTCTTGTCGAGTCGATTTGAATAAACTAAGCTCCAGTTGAGTCAAGTTGTGTCAACATCAAGTTGATTCCAGGAGAAACAATACTCTTGCGTCCATTCGAGTCGACATTACCTAATATCTTATGCAGGGTACCAATCTGAACTCTTTTCATTAAGACCATCACACCTCTAACCATCTTTCTTGAATCCTTCTAAAACAAAGTATGCACACATGAATCACTCATATTGTTGAAAGATATTAGATTTTCTTCCCAACCTAGAATGTGTAGCACACCTGGAAGGGTTATTTTCCTCCCATCTTGTAGTGTCATTCAAACTCTTCTCGTCTGACAATTATGGTTGTTGATTCATTCCCCAAGAACACATCACCCCCATCATGTCTTTCATATTCACAGAACCATTCTTTATGTGGTGTCATATGATAAGATGATTTTGAGTCGATCAACCAAACATATTAATCTGACTTTGTACTGGTCGACGCCAAGTACACATCACCTCCCTTGTCTGAGGTCATATTTCTCTCGGTCAACTGCTTCTCGTTAGATCCATAACGAACTTCTCCTTCAAATTATAGTCCTTTTTGTAATGTCTAGATTTACTACATTTATAGCGTCTTCAACTCAACTTAATCGAGGATTTAGATGTACCCTTCGACTTAAAATTTCTATTGGAGAATCTTCCTTTATCTCTGTCTATCGATCAACCTCTCACTACCAAAGCATATTTGGTTGATCCTTCCATGTTCTTCCTTCTCATTTATTTCCACAATAGAGAAGCAACCATGTCCTCTAGTGCTAGTGTGGTTGTATTATTCAAAATAGCCATGACTAAGCTATCCCATGACTATGTGATGAAAACCCCCACCCTCACCTGGTGTCCACTGACCTCCCAGTCTAAGGATCATTTAAAATAGGAATCAAATCATCTCTTCGGGCCCTACTGAGCCCCAAAACAAAAACAAAGGTCCTCAATTTTCCATGTGTAGGTCCAATACTAAGAACCTGTAGGCACTCACACTAAGCCCCTTTTCCTCTGAAATTTCATTTTGGGCTCTTAGTCCCTTTTTCTCTAGCCAAATTCTCATGTGACCGAGGGTTATGATTAGGTGCTAATCAATAGGCACTAATTTGAGCTTCGTCCTTCGACGATTTCTTCTCTACTCCAACGCACAATCTTTTCCAAGTGTCAAACGTCGGAAATCCACTTGCTCGCATGTATCAAATCGATGACCCTCAAGGTCCGAATGATGGATGGTCCTGATCTATTCCCTTCATTCTTCGACAATTTTCCCCTGAAATGTTTCCAAAAACCTCCACAATCACCGAATTGTCAAACACACCCAAAATTCAAATTGACATCTCTCAGGCCTCGACAAATCAATGGTTCAGATTCCCCTTTTCAGGCTTCAGGAGTTTTGATATATACGCAACACAACCCAACACACTAAAAGTGTCGAACGCTGAAAATAGTGATTGGATGGCCCTGGTGCCTTCACATATCAACGACCCACAATGCTTCAACACTCTGGATTCGGCGGATTTCGAAGCACCATGACCCCAATTCTCCCATAGTGATAACCTTTAGACTCCTCAATGTGATGCCACATGTCCCTTTCCAATGGAAGGCTAGGATTGACTCTAGCCTTCGAGCCTTTGAGAGTCCCCACAACACTATAGTCTACTTTCTCCAAAGTGTCGGAACTCCAGACTTCCAGATCCGCTGCCACCTATCCTAGCTTAGATCAAAAACCCACAACACTTTGGGCCTCTGAGGTTCAGATATTTTTTCATTACAACACACCCCAAATATCTTGGAGTATCTATCCTCTAGAGTGTTGGATCTCTCGCCACATGTCCCTCGCAACGGACAACTGAGATCTTCTCTGTTGTTTGGAGCTTCGATGACTCTCTGTCCCTGCACACTTCTCCTCACTTTCCTCCAGGTGCTAAGTCTCTGGAATTCATAATGTGTTGCCACGTGTCCACTGATTTGAATGGCCTAGATGATCTCTAGCCTTTGGGTCTCTTGGTACTCTCACCCTATGCACCTTGTTTCCTCCATAGTATCATACCTTCGAAGTACTATATCTGTTGACACCTATCCACTGAACTCAATAGTGGATATCTACTCATTGTTCCGAGCTTCTGAGAACCTTGAAAACTCCTGCCACTATACTACCTTCCTTCTAGAGTGTTAACCTTCCAAACTCTAGGATAGGATGACACATGTCCTCCCACTTCAATTGTGAGGATCTCCTTCGGGATTTTGGAAACTTCTCTAAAAAATTCTCCACTTTCACAATCCTCTAGAGTACAATGCCTCTAGACTTAAGGATCTGCTGGCACGTGTCCCCTCTAATAAACGGTCCAGATTTACTCTGACTCTTGGGTCTTCGGGAATATTAAACTTAAGTGATAAAGAAACCTTTGTACATTCAAAGTTAAAAGGAACCTCAGGGTTAAAACATGCGCTACTTTCCTGGATCTGATGACTCATGATCCTCGCTCTTATATCCAATGATTGGGATATGTTCTCCTCTTGCATGATCCTCCTTCGTTCTGGACTATGAAATGACAGTCCATATTTCTTCCAACAGTTGACCCAACAATAGTTGTGGATTCTCCTCTCTATGACCATTATGCCTTTCTCCCAACAAAGGTATTATTTGAAAACGTTCAAAGGCCTCAACCATTGAGTTTTTCTCTACGAGCTCTATTATTTTTCCTCTTCTTTCGTTCTTCGAAACGCTTCCCCTCCTAAGCTATGGACTTTGAAATAATTCTATTTTTCCCTGAGCTTGCACTATTTCCACTGTCTGAGACTTGGACTGTCTCTACCTTCTGCACTCCTTATAGGGTTTTGTGCGCAACTGTATTATCCCTCCTGAGCTTTGAACTCGCTTAGATCTCTAAGGGTCTTGGCCCTTTTCTCCCTTAACAAATCCCTCTTCTATCCTGGCAATGAAGACATTCTTCCTCATGAGATTTCATGGGATTGAAGCCACTCAACTTCTGGTGCACTCATTGCGCTCTCTCCTTGAATTTGAATAACACTTAACAGAGTGTTTCCCATGTGCACTCTTTTCACTCTGATTTTATAAAATACTTAGTCTTAAGAATTTTTCCAAAATTATTCATGCGCACTCCTTGCGCTCCCTCGATGCACTCCAGCTTGCAGATCCCTCAAAGTATTCAGTAACACTGGTATGTCTTCTTTAAAGTGTTCAATAACTCTGATGTGCTCTCCTTGCATAATTTTCCCTTATTCTTAGTTTGAGTTTGTTTTGGTGTTCCCTCTTGGCACTCTCTTCTCTAAAATCGAGACAGAGTTCAAAATGAACTCCTTGTATTGGCTTCACAGAGTTTTCAATCATTCTGGTGTGCACTCCTTGCACAAGCCTAATATCCCAAAACTACCCAGAAATTAATGAAGATAAAGAAATCTATCTAAACTTGTATATGTAACATAATTGAACATCTACAACATACACAATAAACACAGAAAAACATTCATAGAATAACCATTCACCACACATAAAAACAAAGACACCTCACATGCAGGAAAAACTGCTTATGTATTATATCTGAAAGTTTTTGTACAAATATTCAGAAAGTTGGACTGCTACAGAGTCTTCAGCTGTTTTCATCTCCTTTCTTGAGCTCTCTCAATTCACTCATCAACTACTCACCCTAATACTCACTAATTCTAATAAATTTTTGATACATGATCTTTCTACAAAAGAGGCACTCCTCGAGCCTTCCCTCCAGCTACTCACATTAAAGGAAATTAAATCCTATCAAATCTGAATTGGATATAAATATAATTGTTGTCAACCATTAAAGGAGACACTACACATTACAATAATTCAGCCTGTCAATCATATGGCTCGGCCTTCCTTAACCTCCAAACATTTAATTACATTAAATTTCTAATTTTAAATTTTAAATTCAGGATGATATTTGGAAGGAATGACACTTCGTTTTTTGCGATCTTCTCTCATAGTGCACATATGTGTTGGATTTCTCGCACTTTAATATATGAAGCGATGCTCCTACATCATACTCCCATGTTGACAAAAATCATGATCTCTCATTCATAGTTCCCTTGTCGTTGAGGTTGAAATCCTCCAGGGTCCTAAATCTTTATGTGGAGTTGTCCATCCACTTCTTTTCTACATTGTTGGTGTTGCCTTGTTGTTGGAGGTTCTCCTCTATTCAAATTCCTCTTGTTGTTGATTTCCTATTATGATGAATCCAACATCAACATCCTTATCTTCTCGATCTCCTCGTCTAGTTGATCCATTCGCTGGCTCTTCTTTTGTAGCCTACTATGGTGTATGTCCTCTTCTTCACATAAATCAATGGGCAGATATCCTCGATCTCCCATGTTGATTCCACTTTCTGTAGCATTAACTTGACACTCTTCTACAATTCCACTGAGCTACTACTCAACCATATCCTATGATAGTTCCTCTATTTCTCCTTGCGCTAGCATAAATCCAGCTTCATCTAGCTGCTCCTCGGGCTAGAATTATTCTCCACTATTCTTCACGACTGCATCCCTCTAGAAGTCTTCTTTTGTTCCTAGATTGCTCAACCAATCCTCTAGAAACGTCAATTGTTTCTCCCAATGAGTGAGCATCGGATATGAGTTATCCTCTTCCTTCATCTCCTTGGTTGGTATCTACTTCTTCTCCTACTCCTCCTTCATGAAAGTCTTGGTTGGTTGTCTCTCCTTTGTTGCACCTTCAACATGTGCACTGGCCTCTATTGGGTTACTTAGCAGTAATATTTTGATTCCTTCAATGATCAGAATGGACCTCTAATCCTCCTCTGTCATCACTCCTTGTTGATATTAACTCTCAACTGAGTCCATGAGACTTTCATACAATCTCACTTCTTCCTTACCCACTTGCCAATCAGAATTTTCTAACCTACCCTCCTGGTAGTCTGTGATATCTCTACTTCATATCTCTCCATTGACCTCCTGGAAATATGCATTACCACCTCTGTGAGATCGGAAGAGCGTCGTGTAGGGAAAGAGTGTAGATCTCGGT